>SKCR01010082.1:0-64499 GCA_019454045.1 Zanthoxylum bungeanum
TGGGAATTGGTCAAAACCTACCCAATGGGTTGGGAAAAAGTTCCCAACCCGCACACCTCCTGTTTTTAGATAATTTTGATAAATTATTAAAGTTTGGAAATTTATTTGAAATTACAAAAATAGACATTGTACATATATTTTTTTAAAGTAGTTCTATAATTTTAAAAGTCAACGAACTGCTAGCAGCGGCTACTTTAGTCTCAAGTGACACATGTCACCATTTTATTAGCTCAAATATTTAATTATATAATAAATATATAATAATTTTATAATAAAATATAATTGGAGGGTATTTTTAGAAATTTAAGATGCTGTGCATCACTCTTTAAGTACTAATTGAGGCCCAAAATAAAAAGTATTTAACTATGTGTTATCTAGAAACAAAAATACCTTTAGTGCTTTTAAAGTATAATAATTACTTTTCATGATCATTATCAAACACGGGCACAAAATACTTTTTAGTTCTTAAAAAATTCTTATCTACCAATTTTTAAAATTTTTATTTTTAAAAAGTGTGTATGATTAAATTCAAACAAGTAAATTTTTAATTCGATATCATAAAATCGGAAGAGCCTTCCTTATTAATATGTATAGTGATCGGTCTGATATAATATGATATGAGATATCAATATTTATATTTGATATGTTCAATTAATGAATATGAAAATTTTATCCGTATCGATCAGATTTTACGGACCTCTGTTTGTACAGAGATTTTACCTTTACTAATATTAGAATATCAATACGATTACTCAATTCGTTCAATCAATAAGTATATAAAATTATATTCATACTCGATACTAATATACTTAGCCTTGTCGACCCATCTCTGCATAAATTTTTACCATCTCTACTTATTAGAACAAATGTACATGATGAAAAGAAAAGAGAAAAAAAAAAAAAAAAGGTTGTGTTTATGGAATGTGAATAGAAAAATGAGATTGATTTCCATTAATAGTGTTTACTTCTTAAAAATGATTTAGGAATGTGAGTGAGAGTAGGGTGGGCCTCACAATTTTAGGAATAAGAAATAAAAATTTCATTTCCACTACCTCATGACTCATGAGAATGAGAATGAGATTCTTACCCTAAAAAATGTAGATGTATTTACATTATTACTCTTACACTTAATAAATTAATAAATTAATTATTAATTATTACTAATAAATCAATAATTAATAAAGTAATAATTAATTAATTAATTAATATATTAATTAATAGTAAGCTAATCCTCCTATCCGAGTAAAGTAATGTAGTTAATAAGATTATTTAGTAATTTAATAACTTAATAAATAATTATAAATTGATAACTAATAAATTAATTAATGAATAAATTAAATTTTAACTAATGATATTTTATAATTTATCCTGATTACTAAACAAAATAAATACATCAATAAAAATAATACTTAATTATGATTACAATTCTTACAATTATCTAAACAACTTATTTTTCATTCTGATTTTATTTCATTCCAACCATAAATCAATTTTCTTATCTTTCTTTTTTTAAAGAACAATAATAGTCCAAAATGAAATTAAATGAACCTTTTTGGCAATAATGAATGAAGTATCCCCATGATCAAACAAAATAAAATATTTTAAATGCTATCCTTATTCATTTCTTTTTATTTATTTTTTAAAATTAAAAAATCATAAGACACTTCTTAAATCATCCTCTTCACTGCCCAACTTTCTACTAAAACTCTCACCACCACCACCATTCTCAAAACAAAAAAAAAAAACAGAAACTACACACAATGAGACTCCTTCTCCTTCTCCTGTCGCTCCTCCACATTTCGTACTCCCGCACTATCCCAGAATACAAAGCCCTTCTCTCTCTAAAAACATCTATCACCGGCGACGCCCAATCATCTCTCTCCACGTGGAACGCCACCACCAGCCACTGCACGTGGACTGGCGTCACCTGTGACTCTCGACGTCACGTGACATCCTTGGACCTCTCCAGTCTCAACCTCTCCGGCACTCTCTCTCCCGACGTGGCCCACCTTCGCTTCTTGCAAAACCTCTCCGTCGCCGCCAACCAGCTCTCCGGCCCCATTCCGCCGGAGATCTTCTCCCTCTCCGCTCTCCGCCTCTTGAACCTCTCCAACAATGTCTTCAATGGCTCGTTCCCCTCGCAGCTGTCGCTGCTCGGTAACTTACAAGTACTCGACTTGTATAACAACAACATGACCGGGGGCTTACCGCTTGCTGTAACCCAGATGAGAAACTTGCGCCATTTGCATCTTGGTGGCAACTTTTTCTCCGGTCAGATTCCGGCGGAGTACGGAAGCTGGGAGTTTCTGGAATACTTGGCTGTATCCGGTAACGAGCTCGGAGGCAAAATCCCAGCCGAAATCGGTAACTTAACGAAGTTACAGCAGCTCTACATTGGTTATTACAACAGTTATACCAGCGGTTTGCCTCCAGAAATCGGAAACTTATCGTCGTTGGTCCGATTTGACGCCGCCAACTGTGGGCTGACGGGCGAAATACCGGTCGATATAGGGAGGTTGCAAAACTTGGACACTCTGTTTCTTCAAGTGAATGTTCTTTCTGGGCCATTAACAACTGAGTTGGGTTATATAAAGAGCTTGAAATCAATGGATTTGTCAAATAATATGTTTACTGGCGAGATACCGGAATCATTTGCGGAGTTAAAGAACTTGACGCTTTTGAATCTGTTTAGAAACAAGCTTCACGGGGCAATACCCGAGTTTATCGGCGAGATGCCAGAACTTGAGGTGTTACAGCTGTGGGAAAATAATTTTACTGGAATCATTCCTCAAAGATTGGGCGCAAATGGAAAGTTGAGGATTCTTGATCTTTCATCAAACAAATTGACTGGAACTTTGCCGCCTGATATGTGTGCTGGTAACTGTTTGCAAACTTTAATCACTTTAGGGAACTTCTTGTTTGGTCCGATTCCTGAATCTTTGGGAAAATGTGAGTCGCTGAGTCGGATTCGTATGGGAGAGAATTTTCTTAACGGATCTATACCAAAAGGTCTGTTCGGGTTACCAAATCTTAGTCAAGTGGAGCTGCAGGATAATTATTTAACAGGCGAATTTCCGGTGTCGGATTCCATCTCTGTCAATTTGGGGCAAATTAGTTTGTCTAACAACCTGCTTTTGGGTTCATTACCCGCGAGTATTGGGAAATTTTCCGGAGTCCAGAAGCTTTTGCTTGATGGTAACAAGTTCTCAGGCCAAATCCCACCTGAGATTGGAAAATTGCAGCAGCTTTCGAAGATGGATTTTAGTCACAACCAGTTTTCTGGGAGGATTGCGCCGGAGATTAGCCAATGTAAGCTTTTAACTTTTGTTGATCTGAGTAGAAATGAACTTTCTGGGGAGATTCCTAATCAGCTTACAGGTATGAGGATCTTGAATTATCTGAATTTGTCAAGAAATCACCTTGTGGGCAGCATCCCTGCATCTATAGCTAGTATGCAAAGTTTAACTAGTGTTGATTTTTCGTTCAACAATCTTTCTGGTTTAGTTCCTGGAACTGGTCAGTTTAGTTACTTTAATTACACCTCGTTTTTGGGTAATCCTGAACTCTGTGGTCCTTATCTGGGGCCTTGTAAAGATGGTGTTGCTAATGGTACCCACCAGCCACATGTTAAAGGTTCATTATCTGCTTCTGTGAAGTTGTTACTTGTTATCGGATTGCTTTTGTTCTCGATGGCGTTTGCAGTCGCAGCAATCATCAAGGCAAGATCATTGAAGAAGGCTAGCGAGTCTCGCGCTTGGAAATTAACTGCGTTTCAGCGCTTGGACTTCACTTGTGATGATGTTCTCGATTGCTTGAAGGAAGATAATATAATCGGAAAAGGAGGTGCAGGGATTGTTTATAAAGGGGATATGCCAAATGGTGATCAAGTTGCAGTTAAAAGACTACCTGCAATGAGTCGGGGTTCTTCTCATGATCATGGATTCAATGCTGAGATACAAACTTTGGGGAGGATTAGACATAGACATATTGTTAGGTTATTGGGGTTCTGTTCTAATCATGAGACTAATCTTTTGGTCTACGAGTACATGCCAAATGGGAGCTTGGGGGAGGTTCTTCATGGCAAGAAAGGAGGTCATTTGCACTGGGATACAAGGTATAAGATTGCTGTGGAGTCTGCAAAGGGGCTTTGCTATCTTCATCACGATTGTTCACCATTGATCGTTCATCGTGATGTGAAATCAAACAACATCCTTCTTGATTCCAGTTTTGAAGCTCACGTTGCTGATTTTGGCCTTGCCAAATTCTTGCAAGATTCAGGCACATCAGAGTGCATGTCTGCTATTGCTGGTTCTTATGGATATATTGCTCCAGGTATGATTATATCTTGAAAATTATATATTAATTATCATTTTCTTCTCTGTAGAGATTTTATCAATTAATTAAAATTTAAAAGTATGTTTGACCAATAATGGCTTTAAGTGAGATCCTGCATAATCTACCACAATTTTCTTTGTATTTAGTTAATGTTTGACTTTAGGTTCCCTGTCCCCATGATTGGTGCTTTGAAAATGTTAGTTCTGCAGTTCAACCAGTCCCAGGCTTCTGTATTGAAAATATTAGGTAGCTTTGAAAGTACATATTTCTGATAATTAGGTTTTTGACTGTAATATTGATGATTTTATATAACTTTTTCAAAGAGTGATATTACTATTTTATAACAAATTTTTGATCTAACGTAAAATCAAGAACAAATGGTGTTTAAAACTTGTATTTTAATTTATATCTGTCTCTGTTTTTAATTGAAAAATCCAATGTTGTCTTTGCAGAATATGCTTACACGTTGAAGGTTGACGAGAAAAGTGACGTGTATAGCTTTGGTGTAGTCCTCTTGGAACTAGTCACTGGCAGGAAACCAGTTGGAGAATTTGGTGATGGAGTGGACATAGTTCAGTGGGTTCGAAAAATGACAGACTCCGACAAGGAAGGAGTTCTCAAGATACTAGATCAACGACTCCCCTCAGTTCCTCTCCATGAGGTGATGCACGTGTTCTACGTTGCAATGCTCTGTGTCGAAGAACAGGCCATAGAGCGCCCAACAATGCGTGAAGTGGTTCAAATTCTGACAGAGCTGCCAAAGTCACCAAGCGCAAAACAGGGAGAAGAGTCCTCACCACCATCAGGTACAACTAGTCTGGACTCACCTAATGCCGCAACAAAGGACTCGAAAGATCATCAACCACCGGATCTTCTTAGCATCTGAAGTGTTTCATGGGCAGGGAGTGTTTTGTTCTCTTAAATTTTCATGAATTGTGTTAGTTTTTATCAGTTTTTATTTGTAGTTTTAGTTTTTAATGTTTGAAGTATTTCATGTACAGTAAGATTGGTGGGTATTAGTTTCTTTCTTTAAAAGGTTTTTCTTCAATCATCATCTAGTAAAGTAATTATGTAACTGCTGCCATTGCTGCTGCTTCACTCTTATGTAATCTCTTATTATGGCACAGCTGTTAACTGCTGTAGCTCTGCAAAACTCAAGCTCTGGTGGGTGTAAGCATCAAGACAAGGATCAAATTAAAGTAAGGTTCTGGTAGTTTCCTTGTAAAATTATTTCCAGAATTTTTATTATTATTATTTTACAGTGTTTGGGAAAATTACCGAAAATTTGATCAAAGTAAACATAGAAAAGTTCAATTTTTTTTTTAGCAAATAATTTATGAAATAAAAATTTGTAAGTGATTTTACGGAAAATAATTTTTTTTCTCTTCTTCAAAGTTTGCATAACTCACTTTAATTTAATTACCTGAAAATATTTTCCTTGCAAAAAAAAAAAATATTGAATTTGTTAAACATTTGAAATTGTTTTTCGGAAAATATTTTCAGATGATAACTAAACACGAAAACACTTTTGAAAGATAATTTTCTTGAAAAATATTTTACTTACGATAATGATTTTAGACGAAAGAATCGATCTCGGAAAACACTTTTGAAAAATAATTATCATGAAAAACTAATTTATTTACGGAAATTGTTTTCAGGAAACAAACTATCCTAAGTGTTTTTTTAAGCAAGTAGTTATGACCGGTATTTTAAAAATCGGATCAATAATGAATCAGTGATTTTTAGTTCGACCGATTGAACTGATAAAATCGAATGATGTTATAAATAATTTTAATTAATGAAAAATTATAAAATATTAAATTTGAACTTTTGATTTAAAAAAAAAAAAAAAAAAATCAATCCAACTCGATTTTGATTAATTTTTTGAGATCCAATTTTTAGTGTACGATTAAATCGACTGATTTGGTCCGATTTCTAAAATATTGATTATGAATTGTGATGGAAAATGATTAAAAAGTGAGAGACATAGGTAGGGTTTTGGCATCAATAGACTCTATGGCATAGAGGAGAGAGCAATGTGCTTCAATTATTATGAATATGCTTTTCAATTACCAACACAGTGGGGTTTCTGCACTGTATTGAGTAATTGAGCAATTAATGGTTCCATCCAGTGATCCAAGAGGGCAAATGGAAACGGCGCTTGCCCTTGTTGCCTTGTATGTCTTTCTCTATCTGAGGTTCATCACATGCCATGCACGTGATTGACATGCACGTGATTGCAAATTCAAAATGTGTGTTGTTCCTGTTTTCAGTGCCCTAATAGTTTCTCAAACAACTTTTTGTAATTAAAAAAAACAATCACACCAAACCGTATAAGAGTGTGTCCCTTCGGCCTTTTGTCTCTTGCAAGTACAACACAGAATCCTGAAATGGAGGGTTCTAAGTGAAATTACTCTAATACCCTTATAAGGAGCCCATGAATCTTGATTTTGGGGATGATATTAACTCATGGGGTATTGATATTCAATTATTCATAAATAAAAAATATATATATACAAAAAAGACAAAAATAATTTCAGAATCTAAATTAATATTTAACAGACAATTATTATTTTGAGTCAATTAATGTATGTTCGTGACAATTAGTGTTGTGGTGTCGTATCATAATTATATTGCATTAAATTTAAATAAATAAAAACACAACCCGTATTAATACAAATAAACGAATTGACACCATTAATAAATGGCCAATTTCGTATCTCAAATGATTAAAGTGTGATTATACGGTTAGTCCATAATTATTCGATTAATATGAATACATGATTAATAAATATATATTTGTGTCATGTTAATATAATTATGAAAATATTATTCTTATCATAAATAAATAAACACATTGATATGATATAATACGAATGTAATACATTAATAATTTATCAATTTATGTCCACCAAAATATAAAAAAATTCAAATCATATCCATATTATGTAATCAAATTGTGACCCATATTAATATATATTCTATATCCTTAGTTCACGCTTATCATACTTAACATATATTTTTGTCCCATATCTTCTTTGGTGTTGCCACATGTTACTTTGAAAATTTTAAAACTTTGAAACATGCATATTCTTTCGTGTTTCCACATGTCACTTTGAAACTTTGAAACTTTGAAACTTTTAGTGCATTTAATATGTGAATAAGTTTAACTAATGATAACTTTGAAATATTTGATGTATTTAGTAGGTGAATGGACTTTATCATTTTTAGGAAGTGAATGAACTTGTATTTATCATATTTAGGTGAATGAATTCACTAATATAATTAGTGATTTCAATTAAATGTGATGTATTTTGTTGTTGTTGTTGTTGGTTTGAATCCAGAGAGTGCGTTTCTTGTTAGAGTCTGGGACAGTCGAGGGTTTTACATGCTCGGCTTAAGCCCGAAATTGGTGGTTTGGTAGCGGGGTTTCAAATGATTCCAAAAAAAAGTGATGTATTTGTTTTTTTTAAAAACGTTGAAAACCTCGCCGCCAAAGCACTCGACCCGAGTTTAAGCGGAGCAAGTAAAACTCCTGGTTGTCCCAGACTCTTATAAAAAAATACACCCCTGAACTCGAACTCAAGACCTGACAACCAAGTCCTAAGGTATTTGTTATTTGTTATTAATATCACTATAAATACATGTACAACATAATGAGATAGACATTTTTTATTTTAGAATGAATCAAAGAAAAATTTCAATCCTCTTCATTTTACTTATTTAATTATTTCACGTAGGTACTTACGTCAACTTGATTCGATATATATAGTTTTAATGTTTATTAATCTTGATTATTCTTATAAAATATATGTTATGAAATATTTTTTGTGCATAAATATAAATCTCATTTTATTTTTTAAGAATTAAAACCGCAATAACGCGCCGATACTCATCTGGTATAAATTAATTTTTGTGCCTCTCTTCTTTAACTCCATTCTAAAATATTAAAGAAAAATGTAAAAGAGTTACTTTTCATTTATTTTTTAACTCTTTATCAGTAAATAAATAAATAAAACTTGTATACGAATCAAACGTAACATCGACGTTCAGAAAATAGTGAGCTGACAAACTGTGAAATATCTGCATGCAAGTCTGGGTTCACGTTCATGTAATCTTCTTTTACTTCTTTTATCGTAAATCTCTTCAAAATAGAACATATAAGATTCGTTGAGTTTTATACTGAATTTGATTATAAATTATAATTTATATATAATTAAATTTTGATAATATTATAGTAAATTATTATTACTCAATATTATATGGAAAAAGTTAATTATAATAGAATTGACAGGTTAAACAGGAACATGAATCAAGAGAACCTAATCCCACCTACTCACACTCTAATTAAATTAACAAATATATATATATGTTGGAAATTGTTGTTAATTGTACATTATTTGGTGTTGTTAAATAACAACAATTAGTAATAATTTCATGTTGGAAATTATTAAGTAACAACAAGAGTTGTTAATCAAATAATTAAGTAACAACAAGAGTTGTTAAATAACAACAATTAGTAAAATGTTAAGTGGGGAACATATGATACACCCATGATGATAACATTTTTGGAAGGGTTAGAGAAAGTCATTATGCATCCAAATACATGTGATTACATAGTAATCAATGCATGTGATTAAATAGTAATCAAGGATTAATAATAATCCATGCATGTGAGCTAATAGTGACTTGGTTTATCTCCTATAAATAAAATCATTTGCTTATTGAGTTAAGCAATCAATTAAGTTTGATTAAGAGGTCTCTACAAGTTTAAAGGTATGCAATTGTGTTGTGGTTAATATATATTTATTTCAATTAGTTTGTAAATAAATCTAGGACTAGTAATACATGTATGGTTATATCCTAAGAGGACAAACATGTAAATATATTAGGGATTACGTTTCCTAACATTGGTATCAGTAGCTTAAATGCATGTATTCTAGTTAGATTACACAAAAATTGCATGAACATGCATGAAAAATGTTGAAAATGTTTTTGGTTTTTGTTTTTACAAAAATGATTTTCTTCCAAATTTGAGCCTTAATAACTCTCTGTAGAAAATTGATAATCGCATGTTCAAATATGTTTTGAAAACTAGGTCATGAGATCTTCAATTTCGTATATCATTTGCTTAATTCAGATTAAAATTGAGAAAGATATAGACCTTAGAAGTTGGCTAGATGAATCTGTTTTTACCTAGAAAAACACTCCCAGAAGAGCCGTACTACATGTCATCCTGTATTTATAAAATCAGACGACAAGTCGTCCGATTTTTGTACGACAAGTCGTACGCTTAGAGCTCAAAGGGACGACATGTCGTCCATGTATCACTCAACCGACAAGTCGGTTCCACCTATAAATGACAACCGACATGTCATACAGCCACGGAACACGCGGACGACATGTCGTCCGCGCGTGTGACTCGGAAATCGATTACGACACCCATATACAGGGAGATGATGTCAGACATGTTGTTGAATATGGATAAAAATCGAATGAGTGAAAGAGATGATATGATTTCACATATCATCACTTTCAATAACATGTTACAGAAGTCTATCTGGGCAGGTAATTGGATAGGACAGTCAAATAGATTCAGATTACTGAGAAACACTCTCCCTAAGATATGGCAAAAACAACTTACTCGTATTTGGATATTAGTAAAACGTGAGGAAAAATATTTTCCTTATAATAAAGCCATTGAGAGGTTAGTGGTTCAGTATATCCGGCATAAGGTAAATAATACAATTTTTCCTTTGATGTCTCGGAAAAGTTGTAAGGATCATAAATTTGCTATAGGTTTTCCCATGGCTGTCCAAGATCAATTACGAGTTACCTAAAGAGTTTGAGGATTCGTATCCCAAAACATATATGAGTTGGGACTCTACAACTGGGAAAATTATTATTGTAAAATATTAATTTCTTTCATGTTTTTTCTGTGTGTAATGATTTGTTATTTCACGGCATGTAAATATTGTATTTATATGTATGGATGTTCTATGTTGAATTTAATTTATATAATTAAATCAATGATTGTCATGTACATTAATTGTCGCATGATTAAGAGGTTCTAAAAATTTATGTAATTTCTTAGAGAATGATTTTACATGATTGATTATGTTGATAATATTTTTACATTGGGCAATTGGATGATGATTGGACACATAGTGGCCTTTTGACTCTAACCTCATTGAAGAATTTTATTAAACATAATTCGTTTCATGATAAAATAAACAAAAGTATTAACAATTGTGCATGAATGTCTGTAGAAACTTTGTGTTTTTTAATGGCTTCCGCAACAAAGAACATTATCGATGAACTCAACAATGGTGAGAAATTGAATCGCGATAATTATGAAATTTGGAGCATGAAAATCCAATATGTGCTAGAAGAACAAGAGGTTCTTGAAACCCTGAAAATGAGCATGGATGAACCTGAACAGGGCACTACGACCCAACACAGGCAAGACCGAGAGGCTTATGAGGCCTGGAAGAAAAAGAATTCCATTGCCCGCATTACGTTGCTAAGCAGTATGGATAATGACCTAATGAAAGAGTTCAGGAAATATGACCTGGCTAAGGACATGTGGTCCACACTAGTTGAAAAGTTTGGTAGTACATCAATAATCAAACTCAGGTCATTGACAATCAAGTTTGACACATACAAGAAACGCCCTGAGTTTACTATGTCAAAACACTTGAGGCAAATGTCAAACATGATTACTGAACTGGAAGATGCTGGACATGTTCTTACAGATGAACAGAAAGTCCAAACAGTCATTCGTTCTCTTCCAAATAGCTGGGAGCATATGAAGATGCATTTGACCCACAATGAGAGCATCAAAACATTTGATGATGCTAAATGTCACCTTGAATTAGAAAGCGACCGACTCGCGGCCGTTAAGTCAAATACTGAAGTGTATATGACAGAAACTAGCAAACCTGAGGGTTTCAAGAAGAAAAGAAAATTTCATGGTGGTGGGTTCCAGTTCGGAAAAGAACAAAATTCTTCCAAGCCAGAAAAGAAACAGAAAACCAATCAACATGGGAAAGGAAAACGTCCTACCAAAAAGAAAAACATGGCAAAGGTTAAATGTTTTAACTGTGGAAAGAAAGGTCATTTTGCTCATGACTGCACTGAGCCTAAAAAGGTGAATACCTTTCGTGTATATTTAAATGAAATATGTGTTTCAAGTTCAATCTTTCTAACTGAATCTAATCTTTTGTGGACTATAGACTCAGGAGCCACAGACCATGTAGCGAAGGATAGAGATGCATTCATGGAATTTCGATGAATTTCACCTGGGGTGAAGTGGATATATATTGGCAACAACTCACGGGTTGAAGTCAAAGGCATAGGAACATGCAAGTTAGTCATGCATGGTGGAAAAACTTTACTACTACATGATGTATTGTTTGCTCCACAAATTCGTCGAAATTTAGTTTCTGTGTTGGTTTTGGTTAATTTAGGTTTCAATTTGAACTTCCATAAATTTGGTGTTGATTTGTACTTAGGTACAATACACTATGGTTCCGGTTATTTTCTTGATGGTTTTATTGTATTGAATGTTGAATGTTTTAATCACAATTCCATTTTTCGTTTGTTACTTCAACTGTCAATAATGATGGTGATGTAATTGTGTGGCATGCTAGACTTGGCCACATTGGTCAACAAAGAATGAACATATTAGCCAAAGAAGGTTTTCTGGGAAATATTGAGAAGGTAGAATTTTCAACTTGTGAATATTGCTTGGCTGGAAAAACTGTGAGAAAACCATTTGGAAAAAGGGACTAGAGCAGAATTTCCATTACAATTGATCCATTCAGATATATGTGGTCCAATGAATGTCAGGGCAAGGCATTGAGCATCTTATTTCATCACATTCATAGATGATTTTACAAGCTTTAGTTATGTATATTTGATTGCTCATAAATATGAAGCATTAGAATGTTTCAAGAAATTTATGAATTTAACATAAAATCAATTGGACAAGAAAATTAAAGCACTACGCACTGACCGTGGTCGTGAGTACTTATCTGATCAGTTCAGAGAATTATGTGATGAAAAAGGAATTAGTCGTCAGTTGACTACTCTGCTACTCCTCAACAAAATGGTGTTGCGGAAGAGAAAGAAGAAATAGAACTCTTCTTGAAATGGTTAGGTCTATGATGGCACAAGCAAATTTGCCTATAACCTATTGGGGTGATGCATTATTAACTGCCACATATGTACTTAACCGAGTGTCATCAAAATCTGTGTCCACCACACCATATGAGTTATGGACATGTCACAAACCAGATATTCATTTTCTGAAACCTTGGGGTTGTGCGGCCTATGTTCATGTGCATTCTCACGAACATGGAAAGTTAGGCCCAAGAGGAAAAAATGTATATTTATAAGATATTCTGAACAATCAAAATGGTATGTTTGCATAGGTGAACATGAAAGTGGAGGCGTGACAGAATTTGAATCACGAGATATCACATTTTTAGAAAATGATTTTCCTAAGCAGGGAGAGATAGGTCAAAATTTATCTCTATATGAAACTCAAGATCACATGGATCACATGATTGGTGAATACTCGGGTTTACCTAATTCAAGTAGGAGTGATGAGAGAAATTTGAGAAAACATGATGAATCTGTTTCACATGAATCTCAAATTGATGAATTAGTTTCACACGAGTCTCATTTACGTGATCTGAGTGGGAGTGATGTACATAATCCAAGTGGGAGCAATGTGCACGATCCAAATGAGAATAATATGGAAAGTGAGGAATCAGTTCCACCACTAGAATCTCAATTACGGCGTAGTAATCGTATAGGAATTCCTCGACGTCGTTTCGATATCGAAGGAGAAACCTTTATGATTCTACCTCAAGATGATGAAGAACCTAGAAACATAAAAGAGGCTCTTCAGTGTCCTGCTAAGGAAAAATGGATGAAAACAATGGAAGACGAAATGGAGTCAATGAGGTCCAACTAAGTTTGGAAATTGGTTGATCTACCCAAAGGAAGCAAAGCTATCAAGAACAAATGAGTTCTTAAAATAAAGCGTAATGCCGATGGCAATATCGAAAGATATAAAGCACGGCTTGTAGCAAAAGGGTATACACAACAGGAAGGAATTGACTACGAATAGACTTTTTCACCCGTTGTAAGGTTTACCTCAATTCGCTTGATTCTGGCTATAGTAGCAAGCATGGATCTAGAATTACATCAAATGGATGTAAAGACTGCTTTTCTCAATGGAGAACTTGATGAAGAAATCTACATGGAACAACCAGTAGGTTTCATAAAAGAAAATGAAAAGGAGAAAGTATGTAGACTTTTAAAGTCTATATATGGTCTCAAGCAATCGTCTAGACAATGGTATATACGATTCCACAATACAATCATTTCGAATGATTTCACAATGATAGATGAGGATCATTGTGTGTACACCAAGAGAGATAAAGATAAGTTCATTATCTTATCTTTGTACGTGGATGATATACTTATAGCCGGAAATGATAAGGAGTTTGTAAAACACATCAAAAAATGGTTATCATCTAACTTCGAGATGAAAGATATGGGTGAAGCTGCATATATTCTTGGGGTTAAGATCTCAAGAAATCGTTCAAATAATTTATTATCTCTTTCACAAGAGTCATATATAAAGAAAATTCTTGAACGCTTCCAAATGCAGGCTTGTAAACCCATTGATACTCCTATCACGAAAACTGAAGCTTTGAGTTGTAGATTGTGTCCTGAAACTCCACATGAAAAGGAACAAATGAAGAAAGTTTCTTATGCAAATGCAATTGGAAGTTTAATGTACGCAATGTTGTGTACAATACCTGATATCTGTTTCGAAGTTGGAATGGTAAGTAGATACCAATCCAATCCAGGACTAGCACATTGGAAAGCAGTTAAAAGAATATTTAGGTATCTGAAAGGGACAACTGATTACTCATTGTGTTATCAAGGAAATGATATGCAATTGAGAGGCTATACTGATGCTGACTGGGGAGGAGATTTAGATGAAAGAAAATCTACCTCCGACTTTGTTTTCTTGCTAAACAATGGTGTCATTTCATGGAGCAGTAAGAAACAGTCTTGTATAGCCTTATCCACAATGGAGGCTGAATTTGTGGCATTTTCATCAGCAGTACAAGAGGCTGTGTGGTTGAAAAGGTTCTTGGATCATTCGGGTATGTCAAATGAAGCTTCTGTCCAATATTAGTTAACTGTGATAGTGAAGCAGCGATAGCCTACACAAAAGACCCAAAATTCCATTGTAAAACGAAACATATAGATACCAAATATAACTTTGTGAAAGACATAGTTGCACGAGAAAAGTAAACATGAAGTACATTTCTACGCAAGAAATTTTAGCAGATCCATTGACCAAACCTGTTCCTAGAGATATTTTTGTTAGACATGTAAAAACTCATGGATTGCGTAGATGTTAATGTGCTTACATATTATGATATGTATTTTTCCCAAATAATGTTTACTAATGTTAATACTCATTGATATTTGTATTCAATGCTTACATGTTATTATGTTGATACGTGTTTAAACAAATATATTATTCGTTAGTATGAGAAGTATGTCGGACAAGTGAATGATTGGCCCTCTCACACGGGCAATCGCCTCCATTACTTTGTGTTAATGGGAGATGAGATAAATTTTTAAGCTAATTATCTGAGTGATAATTTAGAGAGCTCAAGCTTAAAAATTATGTAATGTCGTTATGATGTCATTTTCTCTGTGATATGACCTAAGGTGAATAAGTTTATTTCACCTTACTTGTCTTAATGTCAGTTATGAGTTAGACATTGTGTTTGTCTGAACTATAATCTGTACGGTATTTTATGAGACATGCGCTTCATGGGAAATGAGAGAATACTGTAGCACATGTTTTTCATACCATGTATACATTTGTGACTATTGAGGGTAATACAAGTATATATCTCAGTCTTGATATTGTGTGAGACCTTTGAGATTATTTCAATCTCACATTGTACCATTTAGACTCTTGTCTGCTTCTTAAAACTTAGATTTGATGATCTCTATCTTGGAGTGTTACTGAAGGATCATTAGAGATTCGATCCGAAAGGACATCTCTGGAAAAGCGAATTGAATCAAGGTTGAGAGATTCGAGAAATGAGAAAGATCATTATATGAGTAATATCACATTAGATTGTATTCACTGGTCGACCAATTATGTTGTTCTTTGTGATCAAACATGATTGTGAATACAAAATAAATATTACATTCGAAAAGAGACCGAGAGAGATATAATGTGATAAATGATCGAGGATACTGCATACATAATCAACTATGGTTCTATCCATTTTTTGAGCAGCTATATATTCCTAACAAATGTATAGCAATTAAGCTCTCGAAGTATGCTGGTCGCACGACACAATTGCAAAATATGAATTATTCTTGTAGAGATAATAAAAATTGTTGATCCCATCATGTGTGAGTGGGAGATGTTGGAAATTGTTGTTAATTGTACATTATTTGGTGTTGTTAAATAATAACAATTAGTAATAATTTCATGTTGAAAATTATTAAGTAACACAAGAGTTGTTAATCAAATAATTAAGTAACAACAAGAGTTGTTAAGTAACAACAATTAGTAAAATGTTAAGTGGGAATATATGGTACACCCATGATGGTAACATTTTTGGAAGGGTTAGAGAAAGTCATTATGCATCCAAATACATAGTAATCAATGCATGTGATTAAATAGTAATCAATGATTAATAGTAATCCATGCATATGACCGAATAGTGACTTGGTTTCCCTCCTATAAATAAAATCATTTGCTTATTGAGTTAAGCAATCAATTAAGTTTGATTAAGAGGTCTCTACAAGTTTAAAGGTATGCAATTGTGTTGTTGTTAATATAGATTTATTTCAATTAGTTTGTAAATAAATTTAGGACTAATAATACATATATGATTAGATCATAAAAGGACAAACATGTAAATATATTAGGGATTACATTTACTAACAATATATATAACATAAACAATGCTATAATTCTGATTAACAAAAAAACAATCTAAACAAAGATAATATTTTTATAAAAGTGAGCAAACCCCGATGTGCTAGAGAATTTTTTTTTTTTAAAAGTCATAAAAAGACAAACAACTTTATAAAGAAAAATGCGACACTAAATTACAGGAAAACTACAATTTTTTTTTTTGGTCAAAAAAATCAACCAATTTAAAACAATGAAAGTACTTTCCACATTTTTATTTTATTTTACCTTACAATTTAGCATTTTTAATATCATATAAAAGCTAGCATTTTAAAAAGATTCAAGAGATAAAGGTTTAATTTAAAAGCATCGATGTAATGTAACATGGCAATATCAACTTTCTGTCTCTTTCTCCTTTTCTATTCTTTCTTTTTCTTTTTCTTTTTTAGCATTGTCGGTGGTCCTGGGCCTCCTTCAAGTCTTTTCAATCCCAACTAATATCATGCAACTATTAAGATTGGTAATTGCTTAGCCAAAACTAGGGTTGAAAATGAACGGATAAAATATATTAAAATCCAAGTTCTTAATAGTATTGTGTGTTTATGAGAGGACTGGATCGGATTTTAGCTTGCTTGATATGAGACCGGAGCCGGGACTTGCCCGAACCTAATTTTTTTTTAAAATTATTAATTAATAGTTGTATTTCTTTAAAAAAATTGATATAATCTCAGTATAAAATAAATTTTTAAAAAAATTTACACCAAATAAAATACATTATAAATTCTAATTATTAAAAAATACTAAAAAAATAACAAGTAATTCTAATACAACTTTATTATACAAATCTCTCCACCAAATCTCCTTCCTTATCTACTATTTTCAAGACTCCTTTAAGGATCCATTGAATTGGTCTATATTATCGGTCTCAACTTTGGGTTGGGCTCCACTAACAACCCATACCCAAACCTACCTTCATTTTTAAGACCACCATTTTAAAGAGAGTGACACAGTCTCATCAATGAAATACACTGCAAAATTGATTCAAATAAACCAAACCTTTTACAAATTTGGTATGTCAAATAATTGCAGCTCTTAGAAGGTAGATTTATACGGGCCCGAGGGGCGCCAAAAAAGATATGAGTCGTTAGATTTTCATTCAATGGTTAAGATTTCGAGAGGAAAAAAATTCCTCCCTTTAATTTTTATTTAAAATTTTGAAATTTGAATCGCTGGATCAAATCTAACGGTCCAGATCTTATATGAAGGAAGGGGCTCTAGTTCGATCCCAATTTATATGTGTTTGTTGCCATTTTTGCTTGGTTGGTACCTTTGCCTGTCTCATACGAGACTCCTGATTTAAATGTTTGCTGTCTTATTTCTTCATTTCATTAAAACTTTGAATTTAATGTAAACTTCATTGACAGAGCTAACACTTCCGTAGAAAATAAAAGAAATTCAAACTAAAGATTCAATTAAAAAAAAAAAAAAAAGTGAATGTAAGAAAAATAGGGGTTTAAAAATTTTCAGATTCAGTTAACATACATAATTTTATTAAATTCATTTCATTTTTACATACAGAATGGTTCGTTCATAATTAGATCAAATTGTAAAAATATTATAGAATTTTATAAAAGTGTACGAAAGAAAACATTTGAAAAGTAAAAATATAAGACACAAATTTTTGGGTTACAAGACACAAATTTTCATATATCTTATTGTAAAAAAAAAAAAAAAGAATAAAAATAAATAAATATGAAAGAAAAAACTAGATGAATTGAATTATTGATGGAATCACGATACAAGAAGTGACAAAATGATGTCTTTTCGATTGATAAAATGTAGTAAAGTAACATCGTTTATGGTAAATCGAGTGAAGGACCCATGGATGACTTTGGCACTGAAATTGGACACGTGTAATGAGAAAATGACAGGATTATGTAGACCTGCATACTGTTAGGTTATGGTTCAAAATCGTAACCGAACCGTGTGGTTGTCGAACCGTAGATCAACGGTTCGATTGCGGTTTTGGCCAAAACCGAACAGCAATCGAACCTTAAACTGATGAACCGTACGATTAAGTTCGATTTAAGGTTGGATCGGTTGCGGTTTTGGCCAAAGCGGAACCACAACCGAACCTTAAACCGGCCGAACCATGCGGTTCGGTTCAGTTTAGTTTAAGGTTTGAAATCGTTTTTTAATAAATTAAATTAAATTGTTATAAAAATAATAAAAAAATTTAAAAATTTATTAAAAAATAAAACTAAAAGTAAACATTGATAATTTATTTATTAATTTGAAAATAAGAGTGTGGGACACAGAAACTGGGCGACGCATGCTTTTCTAGGCTCGCGACCTAGTTTGGGAGTAAGGAGTAGACAGCGGGGACTAAACCGGAGAATAATCGAGTCGCCACCCGGTGTGAACCGGGAAAATGAGATTTGACCTTCCATTCAAAAGCTTGTTCTTGAGCCCAAAATAGCTTTGTATCAGGATGTTGAAAATAAGGCCTTTCTTTTTGCAAATGAAGCACCTGCTATCTTTCGGCTTTCCACGTCGATCTTTCTGTTTGAAAAATCGAACTGGACGCCATTCTTTGCGCTGTTTCTCTTTCTTGCTCTTCTTTTTCTTAAAGAGCTTGTGATGAGATTTCTTCTTTGAAGGACACGCGCAATTCTTTTTATCTTTGCACTTGATCTGCAAATGGGGCTTTTTGCACGCAGCTTTAAATGGCTGATTATCTGTGAGCATCTCCCTGATAAGTGTACGCTGATCACAAAGCTTATTGAGAGCTTTGATAACGATCTGGTGAATTTCTCAAAGGGACATGTCTGTAATTTTTTGCTGCATTGCCTGTATCAAGCGCTGCATTTCGTCATGAAGCTCCTCTGGTAATGAAGCAGCATATATATGCTTCAGATTTGGATCATTGTATCCATTGAGCTTGTAGAAATGCTTCGACATTCTCTGAAAATGGGTGTTAAGATCTTTTATCTTTAACGAACAACACCGCATTTGAAAGTATTCCCTGCGAGCCTGTTCTAACAATGGGGCTCCTTCTCCAAGGAATTCTTTGTGTATGATTCCCATAGCTACAGCCGCAGATTCGACCTGGTAGAATTGTTGTTGTCTGAAACCTCCAAGACTTAGGAACCATTCCCTCAAGGCTCCTAGAGTACGAGGGACAAATTCCACGAGAACATTATGTACAATATTGTCTGGCTTGAGTAGCATAAGATCTGTCCATGCAACAAATTCTTGCATTCTGTTAGGCCATTTGGACAGTGGGATATCATCAAATGTGAACCAAGGACCTGCAACTGGCTTGTTAGACGCCGGTTGTGACTGTGTAGCTGTGCCCATAGGTACATACTCAGTATCATCAGGTTCTTCGGTCATCGGCTAATTTGATCCAGTAGATGTGGCCATCAACATCTTTGTGATGTCTGCCATGTCATCTGAGTCACTGGATACTATCTGGACGGAATCACTCTCAGGCTCCGAGGATTCCCTAGACTGTTCAGAACTTTCAGGTTCAGGCTCTTGGGTTGAGAGGTGTTGGGTATAAAGTTGTTGGGTTGTAACAATCGGTTGAGGTTGAGGTGTTTGTAATGGTACAGTAGGGAATTGTGTTTCTGGGACATAGGTTTGTGTTTGGGAAGGTCGTGTGTAAGGCTGTGATGGACCGGGTTGAGATATTGGTTGGGGTAAAGGTTGTGAATATATCGGCGGAACTGGGTTTTCTGGATACTGGCGTTTTGGTGGTGCCGGTTTCCAAGTACCGTAGACACTACCATAAATCTTTGACCAGTCTGATTGGGATGAGGTAAATGATGAAGGTGGGTAAGGTTAATAGGCAGGATATGAGAAGGTTGGTGAAAATGGGCTAGGTGTGAAAGTCTGTGGAACAAATGGGTTCGCCTGTCGGCTTCCATTTTTGCAAGTTCTGCTTTCAGTTTTTTCATCTCAGCTTCTTTATGGTCAAACTCTGGACCAAAATAGTTATGAGAGACCATGGTTCTCATGTCTCTATCTAGCTGAGCAATTTGAGCCACTGTATCTTCATACATCCGTTGTAGCGTGTTGGCTAACGAATCCACATTTGTCTATGTCCTATGAACATGTTGAAAAACATGGTCCACCTTTGTTTCAATACTGCGAAGTACAATATTTTGAACTCTAGCATTCTGCGTGTGCCAGTTTAGCACAGCTTCATGCTGCTTAGGTCTCTCCATATGACCAGTAGGTGTGACAGTAGTTGGTTGGACATAAGGCTTTGCAACAACCTTAGTCAGTGGATCAACGATATTTTCGAGTGGTGGGAACTGCTCCTGATAAGAAGACGTTGAAGGTTGATACATCATGCAAGGTTGTATCTGTGGAAGAGGCTTGGCAGTCCATTTTTTCTTTGGACGGCAGCTGATGAGAGTGATACGCTTTATGATCTGACCAGATCCATCTTTAAGCAAGTATCTCATCATTTCTTACTCTTTCTATGTTCAGTGAACCTCTTTGGTTGAGGCTCTCTTTGTTCTGTAACGCGAACTATATGACTGTTGTCTGTGTCATCACGCCATGGTTTATCCGGTTTGCACGGGGACTTTGGCCTTTTTGACTTCCTTTTTCTCCTCCTCCTAAGGAGAGGTTCATCGTCATCGTCACTATCATCCAGAAGATGACAGTCACAATCTGGGTCGCACATTCCTGACCCTGGAGCATCCCATAAGAAGTGAAAATCGATTTTTGAAGTATAGATCGAAAGGCCATCTGAATTGAAAGCTTCAATGGGGATGTCTTTTTCTCTCAGACCATTGGTCGGATCTGGAGAAATCATACAGGAAAATGGTATCGCACTTTCTTTCAACTGGCTCAGGCTGAGAAAAAGATGTGTGAACAGTACCATCTGTTTGTCTGGAGAAGACGGCTTGTGTGCTTTGGACAGGCTGAGTGCTCCGTAGGAAATTTTCATAGTTGGTCAGCCATTCCAAATGCATGAGCTGTAACAGCTCTTCCTTCTCGATCTGTCGTGGGATCTGCACAATTGTTGGCACCTTGTCAGCAGAAGTCTGATCTGCCAAAATCATAAGAGCGTCTTTAGATTCTGTGGCAGATGGAAGATCAACAGAATGATCTTGTAGTCGGTACACCAGCTGATGGTGTAAGGTAGCCATCATCGAGGACTCGATTTGTGCTGCGCCTTGGATCTGAACTTGGATCTTAAAAGCAGTTGGCAGATTTGGATCCTGCAAAGACAGATTATAATTTGAGTAGAAGGTTAGCAACACACTTCCAGTATGGAGAGTGGTGAGAACAGTGCCAATCACTGCGTGTTGATACTCCTTGAATCTGGAATCCAACAAAGCAAGTCTGGCAGTCACAAGTAATCCTTTCATTCCATGGAGAGTTAAGATAACTCTGACAGCACCCATATGAAAATGAGTGTACCCTTCTGTTTTCCAACTGGAGATGAAATCTTTCAGAATCTCCAGATCTACATACTGCTCATCTTGTGTGGCTCGGAGAGCACACTGATCCAGCTTGGAGGACTGGACATATTCTTTAGCAGTCGGTCTATGTGTAGAAATAAGAGTACGAATACTCCTAGTGATAGTATTGGGTCTTTTGTACAGGTTGTAAGGATTTAACAGAAGTGAAGGGGTTTTAGATACTTGAACACCTTCTGGAACATGTGAATATTCCATAAGATTTTCTATTTTAGAGGCTATTCTTTTAGAACAAGAACGGGGTAAGGAAATAGTAGAAGATATTCTTACTAACTCACTAGCAGAAGTAGAAGATGAAGAAGAGGACTCTATAGTAGACATATTTAAGATTAATTGACTCTCAAAATGTTTAGACAGTGTTTGGGAAGACGGTTCCCTCCTACTCACACAGAGAAGAGAACTCCACCACAACCACTACTACCAATCCACTATTTTACCACCTCCGTGAACAGTAAATGCTCTGGCTCTGATACCAAAACCTCGGGTTGCTCTCTACTACGTCCCTACCACCACACTAAGGGCATAAACGGCACTCCTGGCCTCGGCGCCCACACTTCGGGTGAACATGACTCACAGAGGAGACCGCCTAAAGCAAGGATCGAGGGTGTTGTTTCCAACTATTTTCTGATTCACAAGATCCACTGATGTGGCGAGTGAAAAGCATACTCATAGAGATAGATAGACGTGAACTTGAAAACTCATGGATAGATAATAGCAGCTGAGGGAAGACTCCCTCGTGCTTTAAGAGAGAACCTAATAGTTACTTAGCAAAACATAAGAAAACCAAAC
The DNA here is from genome assembly GCA_019454045.1 of Zanthoxylum bungeanum. Classification (NCBI taxonomy): domain Eukaryota; kingdom Viridiplantae; phylum Streptophyta; class Magnoliopsida; order Sapindales; family Rutaceae; genus Zanthoxylum; species Zanthoxylum bungeanum. The sequence goes on from SKCR01010082.1 coordinate 22,603, forward strand.
ATTTTATTATCAAAATGAAATTTGAAATTCCAACTTGATTACAAAATGAAAACCTCACTCCTTATATAGATGGAGGAGAGGAAACACAAAGCATCTTTGGTGGGACAGGACCCCGCACCAAAGGGATAAGATCAAACAAAGACCACTCCTTTAACTAAAGCAAGGGAATCTACTTTTACAAAAGCAAAAGCAAAAGATGTTAAAGCAAAGATGCTAAAGCATGATAATGACAAAAAGCAAAAGCAAACAAATCATGTTGTCATGCATGAATTATTGAAAGCAAACAAAACATGATCATGGGAAATAATCATGTAGCTGGATGTCTTCAAGAGGGTCATCCTCATATTGGCATTCTTCCCATTGAGTTTTGGCCTTGTGGGTCATAGGAATATCACCACAGATAATTTTGGTGGAAAGACTTTGAGGAAAATCGATCTTGTTGTATCCATGAATGATACATCTGGATGATTCCTCAATAGTGGTGAATCGTCACCATGCTTTATCATTTGAATTACATTCTAAGCTTCGGCGAACATTATCTGCAGAAAAGGCTCTGATCCTATGAGTGTGCTTTGATGATAGGGCTTCTGGAAAAAGATCACCAATGCCAAAAGCTTTTCTGGGTTTTGGTCTTGATGGCCAATTAGCAAGCTTCCATGAGGAAAGACATGATGAAGGGATAATCCGGATCAGGTGCATTAGAGGGAAAACATTTAGATAGTACTGTGTCCATTCTGGAGAGATAGAATTTATCCAAACATTGATGCTTTCATGACGTTTATACCATCTCTTTATTTCCCCCCGCAGACATTGGGTGGTAATAATTTGAGACTTTCTTCCTCAATCCCCGGACAGTCTGGTTGAATAGGATTTTGTCATAGAACAAAACCATTGAGAAAACCCTGTTCGAACAGGTTTCCCAAATTCCATTCATAGTTCTGAAAAAAGCTCTGACTCTTGATGAAAATCATGGAATGAAAAGTTTCATATCCACACTGGACAATAGCATATGTGTACTGAGTCATTCCGTCGGACTTTCCGTCCCATATGCTCCTGAGAATAGTACACCATTTTCGAAAACATTATGACGGAGTGCCAAGGATCTCTTCAGCAATCCCATTAGGAATTGTTGAATTAGGATGATCAAACAGACTTTCATAGAATTGATCTTTGAGATTATTGGTGAAAGTTTGATCAATCATGGCTCTTATAGGGGCTGGCCATTTTGAGAATTTCTCCTGGATCCTGGACTTTTTGTTGTTGAGTTTCTCAGGGTCATTCATTATGATCTGGCGAAGTTCTTGAATTTTGTCTTCAAGAATGTACTTCCTTTTTATAAGGGTTGTAACCCTTAGAATCTTCATTAGGAAGGAAGCTTTCCACTATCCAAGCTTGGATAGTAAGATTAATGTCTTTCATGGTGACAAGACATAAAGAGGCAAGGCCATTAATCTGTAAGAGCTTTCTCTGACCGCTTCTCCACATAAAAGGCTTGGCAAGCCCAATCAGAAGTTGTGGGCTCAATCAATCCTTGCTGTAGCAACTGGTTGCATTCATTCTGGGCCAAAGCAAGGTCCGAAGGAGTCATCCCCGGATGGGTAGCCTTTGTTGGGTTGATATCCTCATTAAGCTTGAATGGAAGCTTAATAAAGAACTCTTCATTTCTCCATAATGGGTTTGGATGATTAAAGTCGCTGTGAGACTCTGACCAAAACGGAGAGAACTGTTGTTTCAATTCTTCAAAATCCACCATATTCACCCCCACTCTAGAGGATTGGAACAATTTTGGAACAGTAGTATAGGGCTTAATGAATCTTTTAAACCGTATACCATCTGGTTGGATCTGAAGCTTCTTGGCTTGATGATAAACATCAAAACCAATCAAAATATCTTTATCCGGCAAATTGGAACCAATGACTCTGGTCCATATTGTACAATCATGGAAAAACCGGATACCGATAAGTGTCTTGGTGATGAGATCCGTATGGAATACTTCACCATCAGTAGCTTTGAAAAACTCTATATGCTTCACCCATGCTTCTGGTGGCAAAACTGTTGGATTCATCATGCTCCTGTGAGCTCCTGTGTCCATAAACCCAATGACTTTTATGGGCTTATCATATTTTGACGGTAAAATCTGCACATGGACTAAAGGAACTGGAACAGTAGGCTTAAGAGCCTGGCATGGCTGTATAGTGAACACCGGGATATAGCAGTCTGAGCTACTGCTATCATCTGAACTGGAGAGTTCAGGATTGTTGAGTGCGAACACGGTTTCACTGTCCATTTGATCTTGTTCTGAAAACCACGATTCAGCATCTGCATCATCAAGATCAATTCTGGAAGACTGATGGATCTGTTGAACCATCTTAGCAGCTTGCTTCGGGTTCTTAGGACAATCCTTAGAGAAATGCCCTTTCTTTTTGCAAATGAAGCATCTGCTATCTTTCGGCTTTCCACGTCGATCTTTCTGTTTGAAAAATCAAACTGGACGCCATTCTTTGCGCTGTTTCTCTTTCTTTCTCTTCTTTTTCTTAAAGAGCTTGTGATGAGATTTCTTCTTTGAAGGACACGCGTAATTCTTTTTATCTTTGCACTTGATCTGTAAATGGGGCTTTTTGCACGCAGCTTTAAATGGCTGATTATCTGTGAGCATCTCCCTGACAAGTGTACGCTGATCACAAAGCTTATTGAGAGCTTTGATAGCGATCTGCTGAATTTCTCCAAGGGACATGTCTGTAATTTTTTGCTGCATTACCTATATCAAGCGCTGCATTTCGTCATGAAGCTCATTTGGTAATGAAGCAGCATAGATATGCTTCAGATTTGGATCATTATATCCATTGAGCTTGTAGAAATGCTTCGACATTCTCTGAAAATGGGTGTTAAGATCTTTTATCTTTAACGAACAACACCACATTTGAAAGTATTCCCTGCGAGCCTGTTCTAACAATGGGGCTCCTTCTCCAAGGAATTCTTTGTGTATGATTCCCATAGTTACAGCCGCAGATTCGACCTGGTAGAATTGTTCTTGTCTGAAACCTCCAAGACTTAGGAACCATTCCCTCAAGGCTCCTAGAGTACGAGAGACAAATTCCACGAGGACATTATGTACAGTATTGTCTGGCTTGAGTAGCATAAGATCTGTCCATGCAAAAAATTCTTGCATTCTGTTAGGCCATTTGGACGGTGGGATATCATCAAATGTGAACCAAGGACCTGCAACTGGCTTGTTAGACGCCGGTTGTGACTGTGTAGCTGTGCCCATAGGTACATGCTCAGTATCATCAGGTTCTTCGGTCATCGACTTATTTGATCCAGTAGATGTGGCCATCAACATCTTTGTGATGTCTGCCATGTCATCTGAGTCACTGGATACTATCTGGACGTAATCACTCTCAGGCTCCGAGGATTCCCTAGACTATTCAGAACTTTCAGGTTCAGGCTCTTGGGTTGAGAGCTGTTGGGTATAAAGTTGTTGGGTTGTAACAGTCGGTTGAGGTTGAGGTGTTTGTAATGGTACAATAGGGAATTGTGTTTCTGGGACATAGGTTTTTGTTTGGGAAGGTCGTGTGTAAGGCTGTGAAGGACCGGGTTGAGATATTGGCTGGGGTAAAGGTTGTGAATATATCGGCGGAACTGGGTTTTCTGGATACTGGCGTTTTGGTGGTGCTGGTTTCCAAGTACCGTGGACACTACCATAAATCTTTGACTAGTCTGTTTGGGATGAGGTAAATGATGAAGGTGGGTAAGGTTGATAGGTTGGATATGAGAAGGTTGGTGAAAATGGGCTAGGTGTGAAAGTCTGTGGAATAAATGGGGTTCGCCTGTCGGCTTCCATTTTTGCAAGTTCTGCTTTCAGTTTTTTCATCTCAGCTTCTTTATGGTCAAACTCTGGACCAAAATAGTTATGAGAGACCATGGCTCTCATGTCTCTATCTAGCTGAGCAATTTGAGCCACCGTATCTTCATACATCCGTTGTAGCGTGTTGGCTAACGAATCCACCTTTGTCTCTGTCCTCTGAACATGTTGAACAACATGGTCCACCTTTGTTTCAATACTGCGAAGTACAGTATTTTGAACTCTAGCATTCTGTGTGTGCCAGTTTAGCACAGCTTCATGCTGCTTAGGTTCCTCCATATGACCAGTAGGTGTGACAGTAGTTGGCTGGACATAAGGTTTTGCAACAACCTTAGTCTGTGGATCAACGATCTTTTCGAGCGGTGGGAACTGCTCTTGATAAGAAGACGTTGAATGTTGATACATCATGCAAGGTTGTATCTGTGGAAGAGGCTTGGCAGTCCATTTTTTCTTTGGACGGCAGCTGATGAGAGGGATACGCTTTATGATCTGACCAGATCCATCTTTAAGCAGTATCTCATCCTTTCTATACTCTTCAGTGAACCTCTTTGGTTGAGGCTCTCTTTGTTTTGTAACGCCAACTGTAGGACTGTTGTCTGTGTCATCACGCCATGGTTTATCCGGTTTGCACGGGGACTTTGGCCTTTTTGACTTCCTTATTCTCCTTCTCATGAGAAGAGATTCATCTTCATCGTCACTATCATCCAGATGATGACAGTTACAATCTGGGTCGCACATTCCTGACCCTGGAGCATCGATCTTTGAAGTATAGACCGAAAGGCCATCTGAATTGAAGGCTTCAATGGGGATGTCGTTTTCTCTCAGACCATTGGTCGGATCTGGAGAAATCATACAGGAAAATGGTATCGCACTTTCAACTGGCTCAGGCTGAGAAAAAGATGTGCGAACAGTACCATCTGTCTGTCTGAAGAAGACAGCTTGTGTGCTTTGGACAGGCTGAGTGCTCCGTAGAAACTTTTCATAGTTGGTCAGCCATTCCAAAGGCATGAGCTGTAACAGCTCTTCCTTCTCGATCTGTCGTGGGATTTGCACAATTGTTGGCACCTTGTCAGCAGAAGTCTGATCTGCCAAAATCATAAGAGCGTCTTTAGATTCTGTGGCAGATGGAAGATCAACAGAATGATCTTGTAGTCGGTACACCAGCTGATGGTGTAAGGTACCCTTCATCGAGGACTCGATTTGTGCTGCGCCTTGGATCTGAACTTGGATCTTAAAGGCAGTTGGCAGATTTGGATCCTGCAAAGACAGATTATAATTTGGGTAGAAGGTTAGCAACACACTTCCAGCATGGAGAGTGGTGAGAACAGTGCCAATCACTGCGTGTTGATACTCCTTGAATCTGGAATCCAACAAAGCAAGTCTGGCAGTCATAGGTAATCATTTCCTTCCATGGAGAGTTAAGATAACTCTGACAGCACCCATATGAAAATGAGTGTACCCTTCTGTTTTCCAACTGGAGATGAAATCTTTCGGAATCTCCAGATCTACATACTTATCATCTTGTATGGCACGGAGAGCACACTGATCCAGCTTGGAGGACTGGACATATTCTTTAGCAGTCGGTCTATGTGTAGAAATAAGTGGTACGTGGAGTTGTATTCTGAGTACAGATCATACTACCATCCATTCGGAATCGGCTATGAAATTTATGTCCGGGTTTCCATCCTATATACCACGAGAGGCGACACACTTTTCATTTTATTCAAGGGTCACAACATACATCATTTTACAATACATGCCTTTTTTTATCTATTCAAAGGCCACAACATGCATCACTCCATAATAATCATGCAAACGAAACTCAATAAATAATAAAAATACAACTGAAAATGGATGTGAAAAATACCCTCAGGTCTAACCTTTTTTGTCGACTTTCGGACTCGCGTTTCACAGAGATCGGAAGGGTTAAAGCTCCTCAACTTTTCTGGTTCACTAGTTTGCGTTTTACCTCGCTGTTTCACTGCTCAAGCTACTGTTTTGACTCCGTTTTGCTGCCGTATTCTAGTCACTGTGTTTGGTAATTTATGGACTGTTTGTGTGTGTTTTGGGCTGCTGTTTTGGTGATTTTTTTTGGGGTTGTTTGCTCACTGTTCTAGGGTGATTTTTGGGGACTGTTTCAGGGTAATTTAGGGGCTGTTTTGTGGAGGGTTCTCTCGGCAATGGATGGGCTGTGGTTTGGTCCACGTGAAGTGAGTGTGAGGCAGTGGCGTGTAAGGTATATGTTTATTGCAACGTGAGGCAGGGGGCTGTGGTGTGCTGAAGATTAACGTGAGTGGAGGGTGAGTGTGAGACGCGTGTTTAGTTGAGGGCTAGTGAAGGTGGCTTATCTGCGTTTGAGTGAGGAGGGCGTGAAGGTTGAAGGCAATGCATGTGTTGTATTAAGGGTTTCACATGTATCTTGTTCGCATGTAGGGTGATGCCTTTGTCGAAGGGGGTGATGAGTGGCTGAGGGCAGATGGCATGAACATGGCTGGTCAGCGTGGGGCTTGTGTGGCATGAAGGTTGTGAGTTATTTGGTCTGTGTGTGTAATTCGTGAAGGCATGAAGACGTGATGAAGGTTCTTTGTGAGGGTTAGGGGCTGTTGAATGAGGTTGTTTAGGGTTTCATGGTTTTTGTGTTTGTTACCGTGGGGATTCCAGAGAGAGGAGAGGGTGTTGCTTTTGGGTTTCTTTTATAGACAAAGGGAATAGGTGAGTCCTTGCTTGACAAGGAAGAGATCTTCTCATTAAAGGGAGATATGATTTGGTTTCAAGTAAGGTAAATACAAGATTGAGGGGGGACAAATTTAGGCTTGATTAAGAAGTTAGTATATTTAGTTTGTGTTGATTAGGCATACAATATTTTAAGTTAGGAATAATATATTTTTAATTAGGAATAATATTTGATTGATTGATTTTAACTTGGTATGATTATATTTCACGTTTGTCTTATATTTGGTATATGACTTAATAAATATTTTATTTAATTTGGTATTTGTTTTAATATTTTATTTAGTTTGGTATATTATTTAATTAATATTTAATTCAATTGGGGGGTTGTATTTTGAGGGCCTTGGGCGTGTGGGCCAAGTGTGATGGGCTAGGTGTTTTTTTGGTTTGGTTTGTGGGTTTGGGCCAAGGTTAAATGGTTCTGGGTTTTTTAGGCCAAATGTGCTTTAAAACGGAGGTCCAACGAGTGAGCCTGGAGCTAAACAAGCGAATAAAATTTAACGAAATACCGATTCCCTTCCGAAAATCGTTTCCCGCAACTTCCTTGACTAAAAAGGTAGTGTCTCCAGATGAGACTCATCATAGGGACTCACATGCAAAAATGCAGTGCCTACAGTCGCCCCCACTTTGATGGGACTTGTGTAATGTGTAACAGTGACAATCCTATCAAAGTTATGCAAAGCATTTTCACTTACCTGGCTCGCCAGCTGCCACCTGGCTTGCCTGTTGCTTCGAACTGAGTTGATCTGGTGGTCCATTTTCGAACTGTGCTCCATTTTTGGATCGCCATTTTCGGCATCTGATGTATGTGCTCCATTTTTGGAGCGCCATTTTCGACGTCTGCTGTGTGTGCTCCATTTTGGAAAGCCATTTTCGGCATCTGTTATGTGTGCTCCATTTTGGAACGCCATTTTCGGCATCTGTTATGTGTGCTCCATTTTGGAGCGCCATTTTCGGCATTTGCTGTGTGTGTTTCATTTTGGAACGCCATTTTCGGCATCTGTTGTGTGTGCTCCATTTTGGAGCGCCATTTTCGGCCTCTGTTGTGGTAGCGGTCCATTTCTGAACCGTGTTGTCCGAGAATGTGGCTCATTTTGAACCGTTACTTGATGAGGTGGTCTTTGCCGCTACAATCCTGCGAAAACAAAAATTGTATGTATGTGATATGTATGCATGTTTGTATGGATGCATGATGCTGATGTGGGCCTCGCCCCCAAACCGATATCGATGTGGGCATCGCCCCTAAACTGACATTGATGTGGACCTCGACCCCAAACTGATACTGATATTGGCCTCGCCCCCAAACCAATGCGGATGTGGGCCTCGACCCTCGGGACTCATCCCCAAACCGATACTGATGTAGGCCTCGGCCTTGGGACTCATCCCAAACTATTACTGATGTGGGCCTCGGCCCTGGGACTCATCCCCAAACTGATGCTGACATGGGCCTCACCCCCAGACCGATACTGATATGGGCCTCGCACCAAACTGATACTGATATGGGCCTCGGCCTCAGCTGATACTGATATGGGCCTCGCTCCAAACTGATACTGATGTGGGCCTCACCCCCAGACCGATACTGATATGGGCCTCGCCCCAAACTGATACTAATATGGGCCTCGCCCCCAACTGATACTGATATGGGCCTCGCCCCAAACTGATACTGATGTGGGCCTCGCCCCCAACTGATACTGATATGGGCCTCGCCCCCAACTGATACTGATATGGGCCTCGCCCCCAGACTGATACTGATATGGGCCTCGCCCCAAACTAACACTGATGTGGGCCTCGCCCCCAACTGATATTGATATGTGCCTCGCCCCCAGACTGATATTGATAAAGGCCTCGCCCCCAGACTGATACTGATAAGGGCCTCGCCCCTGTGATTCATTCCTGAAAAGCTGACATTGTACTGTTGCCGCTTCTGGTTGGCTTGCTTTTGACGCTTTCTCTTTTTCTCCTTTGAAACCTGTTATTACAAAACAGAACAAACACAAAAAGGATGCAAATATGTTACGTGTATGCATGCATGAATGAATTTTCTATTCCGTTGGGTTAGGTCTTCTGCCAGTCCTTCTGGTGATCGCTCGGCCTTTTCTTCCTCAGGCGAAATACTGCTTCAATCTATCCATGTTGATTGGCTCGGTGAACTCATTCCCCTCCAAACCTGACAGTCTTACTGCCCCATTCCCCATTTTTCGAATGACTATCCTTTCTTTTGCTTGCTTCTTTCGGGAATTCCCCGTGTTCTAAACATCGCTGAGTATCATAGTACCATGGTTGAATGCTTTTGTCAAACATACTCATGTTGCAGTTTGGAGGGAGAGACTCAGGCAAGTAAACGAAATGAATGTCTTTATTATCATTTAAGAAATGGTTCGAACATGTAGACCAAATCAATGTCTATATTAAAAATGCAGGATCAAATAAACTAGGAGGAACAACTTCATCATTCGCAGCATTGCCTTCTTTCTTGACCTACGGTTCTTCACTGTCATCCCTTATCTCCATGTAATAAGCTTGATGGTTAAGGGTTTGGAGGATAAAATTTTCGGGCAATCCAGAGTTGATCATGTAGGTGGGTGGTGGAACGGAGTGGTAATTTGGTAGGGGGTTCCAATATGTGTTGGGTTGTTCTTTCTCAGGATCGGGTATTTTATGGGCATCAATGAGGTTTTGGATTTCATGCCTAAGGCGGGTGCAGTTGTCAGTTTCGTGGACTCTCCTCTGATGGAAGTGACAATACAGGCTTAGGTCAAGGTTGGGTGGTATATGATCTGGAAGTGGTTTAGGCTCTAAGGGTTTTAGGAGTCCTTGTCCCTTCAACTTCTCAAGCACCTTAGATAAAGGCTTCCCAAGGTTAGAGAAATGCCGGTTCTTGATGGCAGCAACCTCGACAGTAGCGGGCTTAGTCTCAGAATGCCCCCAAAAGTTCTTCTATTCTGGCCATAGAACTTTCTGTTTTCAGCCTCCTCTTCTTCAATATCCATAACACTCTCTCTCAACTGTCGGAAACCAGTAATCATGAAGGTCATGCTCCTCAGCTTACCATAAATAGAGGGCTTGGTGCCCTTGATAATCATCTTAATTTGGTATTTCTCTGAAGGCCGAGTCTCTATTTTCAAAAGCTGGCTTCTCCAGCGATCCACATACTCTTTGAAACTTTCCTCTGGCTTCTGTTTAGTGTTCTCCAAATCACGGAGTGACAAGTCAATCTCTAAGTCTGTAACATACTGCTTCAGAAAAGCATCAGTTAGTTCTCTCTAATCTTCATTAACCTTCTTCTCAAGGCTATGATACCAACCCACATGTGCCCCCTTGAGTGACATCCCAAACATCTTTTGGACCTGGCTTTGTGATAGGCCCACTGAACTCATGACTGAGACATATTGATGCAGATGGACTCTCGGGTCTCCATTCCCATTAAACTTGGCCATGTCGGGCATTTTAAACTGAGCTGGCAGCTGTTCTCCGAAGGTCATTACCTCATAATCTAACAACTCTTAATGTTTACCCCTCATTTTGTGGGTAACTGTTTCAACCTGATCCTGGAGCTTCTGAAATTCTGCCTGAGACCCAATCACTCTGCCTGTTGCATACTCTGCCATGTCATCATCAAAAGTGGGGATATCATCCCCCAACCCATTCAGAGGCTCCTCGCGCCTCACATTCTCAGAATTTCCCCCAGCACGGGGTACAACCATATTTGCCATGGTGGTAGTCAAGGCTTGCAACTGTTCGGTAATCTTGGCGAAATCGTTTTCCAACTGATCTATCCGGGATACCTCGTTATCAGACGTACTCATATCTGTTACCAATCTTTTGGTGAGTCTTCACTCTTCCCCAACCCAACGGGAATCTATGATGGATTTTAGACACAAGGATTAACATGATGCGTGTATGCATGAAATGAATGAGATGCATGTGATAAAAGGAATATATCAACTTATTAAAATTTTCACATAAATCGGCCCATCATCATTTTAGAAGCTTTTGGGCTAACTGTCATAGGAGTGAACTCGTCCCAGTTTAAATGGCCCAACAAGTTCACATCTCATGGCAAGAAGTCCAACCGTATCCAAATGATAATGTTCCTACAAACATATAATGGCCCATTGGCGTTTCAGAAGCTTTTGGCCCAATCATCATAAGATATGTTCTTGCCCCAGTTTAAATGGCCCAACAAGCCCATACCTCATGACAAAAGGTCCGAATGGATCCAAACGACCATGTTCCCAAACACAAGCATACATAAATAATTTCTATAGAGTGGCCCTTCAACATTTCAGAAGCTTTTGGCCCAATTGTCATAGGATACGAACTCGTCCCAGTTTAAATGGCCCAACAAGTTCGCATTTCTGACAAGAAGTCCAACTACATCCAAATGAGGATGGTCCACAAGCACAAGGAAATAGTTGCTATAGGCCATACAACTCCGGTCTACGTGTGGGTTTGCGGGAGTGTAGACAAAGACTCTCGCTGGCGAAGGATTACCCACAACTAGGTCTCCCCACTTAAGGGTTCGAGCGACCAAGTGAGCACACCTTTTTTATACCTTACAGTACGTTCCAACGAGTTATGGTGTGTGACTGACTGTCAGATGGATTTTCCGTTGTAGATTCCCCAGAGAGAGGGTGGAGCGAGGCTCTCTTAAGTACCCTAGCCTCTTAGGCTCTTATCGCTTGGTGACAGGAATAAACAACGAGTCCTCCAAATTAGTCTGTCACAATAGGCTATAAGTAGATGATTATCTAGGTGCCTTCACAGCTTTTCCTTCTAGAAAGGTAGTGAGTGAAGGAAGACACCAAACCATTACCCAACCTAAACAATATGCCCTTGATTAAACCCCTTTTTCACTCACAATAGACACATTTAATTAAAGCACAAATCATAATATTACAAGACATTATTTCGGGGCTGATTCTCTATCCCCAGTGGAGTCGCCAGATTGTGGGTCACAGAAACTGGGCGACGCATGCTGTTCTAGGCTCGCGGCCTAGTTTGGGAGTACGGAGTAGCCCGCGGGGGACTAAACCGGAGAATAATCGAGTCGCCATCCGGTGTGAACCGGGAAAATAAGATTTAAGGCCGCACTCACCCCTCGCAAGGGAAGACCTCAAACCGTTGGGTTCGGAATGGTCCCTTACTTATGCCACTTGTAATAAAATGATTTGTGCAATAATCTAACCAAGCCTAAGCAACATATTTCCAAGGATAAGTCACTCCTAAGTTTGCATGCATAGGTACAAAACTCATATCTAAGTTTACATATAACACATTTTCATGCTTGCATACAACCTATTTGTATATAATCTATGTCCGAATTCATGCATAAAGATAAATTGACATACGGAAGACATACAATTTCACATTGGTAGGCACAGAAGCGCAAACACATAGCCTTCATATAAGCATACATATTAAGGAAAGACACTTAAGCGCATAATAGAAATAGATAACTAAAGAGGTAATACAAATGCATAAGGTAAAAAGAGATAACTATATGCTAAGATAGACATGTCGTGATGTGATGCAGGAGGACCTGTTTACCGTGGGCGTTCGTGTGGCGTTCATATACGCGTTCGAATGGTAAACAGAAGGTTCGTGTTCGTATATCGTTTGATAACGCGTTCGAACGGTACCAGACAGAAAACATGCATTCGTGTGGCATTCTGAAACGCGTTCGAACGGGGTCACAGCAGCGACCTCCAAAATACAGTAAACACATGACACATACATGAACGAATGAATAGATGACATCTAATAAATAATAGCGGCTAAAAGCGCGGCAAAGCATCGTGGTAAAGGATTTTAACCTCTCAAAATAGAGGACCTTTAATCGCACTTACTAAGCCCACGCGCAATCAACACAATACATATATAAAAAGTAAAGACAATGATATCGGACTTCGTATACCCGATTGAACACATCTTACATTCAACCGAATATACATCAACCGGTGCGGCAAAGCATCGTGGTAAATGATTATAACCCCTCATAATAGGAGACCTTTAATCCAACTTGCTAAGCCCATGCGCTCGATCACATTATGCATATAAAAAATAAAGACAATAATATCGGCTTCGTATACCCGATTGAACACATCTTACATTCAACCGAATATACATCAACCGGTGCGGCAAAGCATCGTGGTAGAGGGTTTTAACCCCTCAAAATAGGGGACCTTTAATCCAACTTACTAAGCCCATGCGCTCGATCACATCATGCATATAAAAAATAAAGACAATAATATCGGCTTCGTATACCCGATTGAACACATCTTACATTCAACCGAATATACATCAATCGGCGCGGCAAAGCATCGTGGTAAATGATTTTAACCCCTCAAAATAGGGGACCTTTAATTCAACTTACTAAGCCCATGCGCTCGATCACATCATTACATAAACAAATAACATGCGGAAATCAAGTAGCGAATAATAAACAAATCAAAGCAACATAAAACGAAATATGCGCCATTTACTCAAGTGGTATGTTGAGTTGTATCCCGAGTACATATCATACTACCGTCCATTCGGAATCGGCTATGAAATTTATGTCCGGGTTTCCATCCTATATACCATGAGAGGCGACACACTTTTCATTTTATTCAAGGGTCATAACATACATCATTTTACAATACATGCATTTTTTATCTATTCAAAGGCCACAACATGCATCACCCCATAATAATCATGCAAACGAAACTCAATAAATAATAAAAATACAACTGAAAACGGATGTGAAAAATACCCTCAGGTCTAACCTTTTTTGTCGACTTTCGAACTCGCGTTTCACGGAGATCGGAATGGTTAAAGCTCCTCAACTTTTCTGGTTCACTGGTTTACGTTTTACCTCGCTGTTTCGCTGTTCAAGCTACTGTTTTGACTCCGTTTTGCTGCTGGTTTGCTGCCGTATTTCTGCCGTATTCTAGTCACTGTGTTTGGTAATTTATGGACTGTTTGTGTGTGTTTTGGCTGCTGTTTTGGTGATTTTTTTTTGGGGTTGTTTGCTCACTGTTCTAGGGTGATTTTTGGGGACTGTTTCAGGGTAGTCTAGGGGCTGTTTTGTGGAGGGTTCTCTCGGCAATGGATGGGCTGTGGTTTGGTCCACGTGAAGTGAGTGTGAGGAGGTGTGGCGTGTAAGGTATGTGTTTATTGCAACGTGAGGCAGGGGGCTGTGGTGTGCTGAAGTAGCGTGTGAGTGGAGGGTGAGTGTGAGACGCGTGTTTAGTTGAGGGCTAGTGAAGGTGTCTTATCTGCGTTTGAGTGAGGAGGGCGTGAAGGTTGAAGGCCATGCATGTGTTGTATTAAGGGTTTCACGTGTATCTTGTTCGCATGCAGGGTGCTGCCTTTGTCGAAGGGGGTGATGAGTGGCTGAGGGCAGATGGCATGAACATGGCTGGTCAGCGTGGGGCTTGTGTGGCATGAAGGTTGTGAGTTATTGATGAGTGGTATTTATATCACTATTTCTCACTCATTTAACTTAATATTTTGTATAGATTCTTGAGTTTTGTGAACGTTTTGATGTGTTTTATTATTATTTTGCAGATAAATAAAGTTTGGACAGCACTGGAGGCAATTTGGGGCAAAACCGGACAAAAATGCGTCAACAGGGATATTTTCGTCTTTTGCGCGTCGCGACTCTGGAACATTGCGCGCCGCGACGCCCAGCATGCGCCGAATCTACTAACGTGCGCCTGGTCAACGGTCAACAATTTGAGAAGTTTTGACTTTGCTAAAATGCGCCGTGCCACGTGTCACCATCACATCCCATCTGCTAACATGCGCCGTGCCACGTGTCATCATCATATGCTGCCGACACTCAGACTTGACACGTGTCGCCTTGTCATCAGCCATGTCAGCGGTCAACGAGTCAACATGCCATGTGTCATGCCATGTCATCAGCCACGTCACAAGGTCAACCAAGTCAACTTGACACCTCAGCATCAGCCAATCACCGCGTGACACGTGTCGCCACGTGTCGCAATCCTATTGTGCCGACAATTGCAACACACGCCAGCGCCACGTCATCGCCAAATCAGCATGACGTCATCAATGACGTCATCACAATAATTGAGTCTTAGCCGCCTTGACACGTGTCGCTTCAACAGTCAGCCGCCTTGCTACGTGTCGCCTTCTCATTGTGCCACGTCGACAAATCCAGCGTCGCGACGCTGAGGTCCTTGGCGTCGCGACGCCCGAACAGTGAAAATTCTGCCTATAAATTCTGCGCGAAATTTCAGATTTTAAGACACCTCTCTCTCTCTTGATTTCTCTCTCTAGAATTTTTATTTTTATTTTTAGTTTTTTTTAATTTATTTATTTGTAATTTATTTTAATTACCATTTGTAATAATAGTAATTTAATTTTTACTTTTTACTTTTTACAGTTTTTACTATTCATGAGAAAGTAATTTCCCAGCTAGGGTGAAAGGTAATTCTTTTACTGTTACTATTTAGATTAATCTCCCTTAAAAATAATATATTTACACTTTAAAATACTGATTAATAAAGGATACCGCTATATTGGTCGGTTGGTATATTTATTTTCTGTTGGTTTGAACCTGATTAATCAAGGATACCGCCAGATTGGTCGGTTGATAAATTTATTTTGGTACCGCCTTTATGGCTGGATTATGGACAAATATTACCGCCTATATGGCTGGTTGGACTTAATTGGACTTAATCAGGATACCGCCAGATGGTCGGTTGGTTAAATAATATCACAAGTTTATATATTATTTTATGGGAGATATCTAAATTAGTAGTAGTAAAAGTAATTCCTTTTACCTTAGCATTTTATTTTATTGCAATTTACTTTTCAGTTTTACTTTTCAGCATTTTTACTTTATGTCTTTTATTTTTCAGTTATTAGTCCTAGTATATGTGTTGTAACTAAGTTAGTATCTGGGGTCGTGATGAATTTCAATATCACCGGTTTATAAGGGTTAATTATAGTTTGGGTATTATAAAGATTTATTTATTGAGTCTTAATCTTAATGCTTTTTATTGTCTGATCACCAATAAAATTGATTAGGTAAACTTAAAATGAACTAGACATAGGGATTTTAAGTTTAAAACCTTAGACTCAATAGCCCACGATCTTCCTTGAGGATAGATAACCCTTTAATAGATTTCCTTACAGGATAGGAATATACCTGTCGGGCGAGGGTAGCCATAATTGGAACTTAATCTTAATGAATCCAGATAATGTGGTTGACATAGGAATATGGTTCAATTGGGTTATACTGGGTATTTGTGTCTGACCATCGACAGATGCTTTCGCATAATTTCGTGTTCCAGGTTAGTAAATCATTGTATTTCCTAACTATAAAATAATCACTTCATCTTTATAATGATATTGGAATAAATCACAACCCTAGATCTTTGTGTCTTTTGTTATTTTCCTTAGTATTTTCTTTTGTCTTTTTATTTATTTATTTATTTTGCAAAGCCACATTCAACCAAACAAACAAACAATCTCTCTCATCTCCATTTAATTAGATATTTGTAAATAAATAGATTCAACAATTAATAACAACAGTAGGAATTAAGTCCTCGTGGGATCGATATTTTTATACTACTTGAACGATACGTGCGCTTGCGTTATACGTGTGTGTTTACGCCGGTCAAGTTTTTGGCGCCGTTGCCGGGGACTTAATTTTCTTGAGTTATTAATTTTGAAACTATCTAATTTACTTATATCTAATTTTCTTTCTTTTATTTAGTAATTTTTATTTCTTTTGTTTTCAGGTGATTAAAAAAATGGAACACTACTGGGAATTGAGAAATTACGAGCTTTACAAGAAGATACACCCCAAATCTGGGAGCAACAGTCCAGTTTTCTGAGGCCTGTTGTTGAGCCCAACGACTATCACTGGATGACAGAACCAAATAATACTACTTTTGCTCAACAGAACTCAATGTGGAGATGTGACATATGTAATGGTGACCACCCAAGCGATTATTGCGAATACAACTACCACCCAGGGTGGCAGAACTATCAGAATCCTTCATGGTATGATGAGCCAACATATTTCACAGAACCATCACATTTTCCATCTTATCCACCATCTTCCTTCGATCCTTATCAAGAACCAGAACCATCCGAGGAAGACCAATTGATTCACATGTTCAAAGAACAGGAAGCTCGATTTGATGCACAAATTCAGAGTAACTCAGAATCCATACAGAAAATGACAGATCAGATCAGACAATTAACAGAAAACCAGAACATCATACCTCAAGAACCAGTTTCAGATGACACTGATGAAGCCTTCGAGAACCCAGAAATTCACATGACACCTTAACAGAGGAGAGACTGAGCAGTATCAACAACCAGAGGTATCAGTTCAGGAACCCGAACCGGCAAGTCTCGATTTGATTTCTATTATTCAGATTCTGACGAGGATGAAACTGAGCTGTTTGTTGCCAACTGCATCAAAAATTGAGGATGGAATTCTGTATCCTCAAAATGAAGATCTTGGAGATTCCATTGCACAAATGTTTGATGAAGATCTACCTGAGCCAATCATTTCAACCAGATCAGAGGATGAAGACCTAAAATCTAACATTTCTTTTCAGGTTGACAATTTTGAAAACATGTATTTCACAGATGATGACAGATGAAGCTTAATGCAGAAATTTTCAAATACATCTGTGAAGAAAGGGTGGAGCAAGAAACAGAGCAAATGGAGGAGCAAACGTCTGACTTTATTAAAGATCCAGAGCATTCAGGAAAAACATCGCTGTTTTGGGGAGTACTGATCAAAGAAATCACCCAGAAGCTTGAAAGAATGGAACTTCCATTCCAAATCAAGCACCATACGAGACCTCCTGATTTTCTTTCTTTCTTTGCAGGAACCATTGGAACAACAATGAGCAAAAAGGTGGCACGAGCACTGATTGAGACAAAATTCTTTTTGCCACTTTACCGTTGGAAGAGACCCTTCAAAAGCAACGCTCACGGGATTGTCTTTGATAGGACATCCAAAACGACACTGAAACCTCCTTAACAGATGAATTTCAGTCACATCTGGCTGAAGACAAAAAATTTAGCGCTAGCAGGGAGGCAACCCATGCAATTTGTTGTAATTTATTTAATTATTTATTTATTTTGTGTGTGAACTTTTTAATTGTGTGTAGTTTTGCAGGAAAATTAAAAATGGAATTTATCAGGACAAAGCAAGCCAGAACAAGCGGGATTTTCACAAAATAAAAATTTGACAAAATCACGAAGATACAAAGTTGATCCAGGAGAGGCCGAGTAAGAAGTCTACTTTTGGACGCGTCCCTATGGATTCATCTGTCGCAAGACATGGTTTTTGCCAAAAAAAAAAAAAAAAAAAAACCTAAAAATTACCGAGCGTCGCGACGCACGACCAAATTCAGCGCGCGACACTGGTTTGTTTACAAGCCTAAAACCAGTAGCCACCACGCACAGATCACTCCTCCTCTTCACAGATCTCACCATTTTCTCTCAACCCAGAAACCAGAAACCCCACCATGGCCGAGCCGTGAACCACCAAGCCGAGACACCCGCACCACCACCGCCGAGATCTACCAACCGACCCACTGCCGAAAGCCAACACCCCCAGCCCAAACCACAAAACCGAGACCCAAAACTGAGCCTCAACCCGAGAACCGCCTCACCACCACGAGTGTTACCCACCATCACCGAGAGATCCACCAGCCCATCAACACCCACCGCAAGCCCACCCCACCGAGAGCCCTCCTTGCCGTGAGCCAATCTTCACCAGCCGAGATCCACCACCGCAACCATCGCCGAAAACAAACCGTCCAGCCACCGTGAGATCGCCAAATCCCGACCGAAGCTGAACTGAAGCCCATTACCCACCTTGCCGTGACCGAGCCTCCTTCGCCGGTCAAAACCGAATCCACCAAGCCACTGCCGTGTCTCTCCATCACTGAGAGCCCGAGCCACCCACTGCCAAGCAACAACCACACGAACAAAACCCTCCATCATCAGATCCGGTTTGTCAGGCATCAGATCTGATTTTTGTGGATAATTTGTGTGGTTAATTTTGATAAAAATTGGATGTTACAGGTTTTGATAAATTTTGGCAGTAAAGGGGATAATCGAAAATTGAATGAGTTTGTGGTTGATTTTGTTGAAATTGGAGGATTGTGAATTTGGAATTTTGGCAGTGAATACCTGGCTGAATTCTGAGTTTAGAATTGCCAGATCGATGGAATTTTGTAGAATTGGGGGTGAAGTTTGATATTGTGGTGATTTTTGAAGTGTTAGTTTTAGGATGAATTTGGGAAATTTTGAGTTTTTAGAGGAGACTCTGTCGAAATTTTCACTAAAAAAATCGTCAAGTATCAATTGGACATAAATTTTTCCTATCGGTAATTTTCCTGTAAAATTTCAGCTGACTAGGTAATATCTTCTAATCTCTTTTGTGTATACATACTGTGAACTTTTTAATTTTGTGTGTTATTTTTGTAGGGAAAAGCACAACGAGCATTTTAATACAGAATGAATTGTGTTTGACAATAAAAAAAAAGAAGAGAGTAATTCATTAACGATGGTTAAATAAGGAATGAAATCTTAGATACATCCTAATGAATTTATACTACGCGAGTGGCGTATTGCATACACAATTCCGTTGCCTTAATTATTGCTTTGATTTGCTTTTCTTTTGTAATTATCTTTATTTTCGTAGACATGATCCAGACTTTTTGACCTTTCACGATTCATTTTGTTGATTAGCTAACAAGCTCCTCTGGAAGATACTTGTGCTATTTTATTCACCCTTTTCAGGTACTATAAATTCAGCCCGTCATTGCACTTTTGAAGGATCCAGAGTTGAAAAGAAATACATAAAAAATGGAAGCCACTTCAAGAAGACGAGTTGAAACATCTGTGTGTTTTGCGGTAGTACTGTAGGTACTAAACCACAATACATAGAAGCAGCACAGGAATTGGGTCGAGTCTTAGCAGCAAGGAATATGCACCTAATATATGGCGGAGGAAATCTTGGACTAATGGGGATTGTTTCAAAGGCCGTACAGGAAGGAGGCAGTCATGTTTTGGGAATCGTCCCAAAACCCTTGGCAGAGGCAATCTTATTGGATCATCAAACGGAGAGGAACTGATCGTGCCAGGTATGTCTGAACGACTGGTAGAAATGATTAACCGTTCTGATGCTTTTATTGCTTTGCCAGGAGGCTTGGGCACATTGGAGGAAATTTTTATAGTACTATCTTGGGCGAACCTGAACATACACCAGAAACCAATTGGGCTGTACAACGTTGATGGATTTTATGATTTTCTTTGTGTGTTTCTGATGATGCTCGGAGAAATGGGTTCGTGTCAAAACCTATGAAAGAACTCCTATTCACTGCCAGAACTGCTCCAGATCTAAGACCAACTCATAGCCTATGAACCACAAGTTGACCCTATCATTTCAAAGATAAAATGGTCCGGACGATCGTGGTAAGAGGCGTAGAATTAATCTGGATCTTAACCTTTAATTTCCTGTAGAATTTCAACTAATCAGGTATTATTTTCTAAACTCTTCTTCTACTTTTAAGACATTGGGGACAATGTCTCATTTAGGTTTGGGGTGAGGTATAGTTATAGTATTTATTTATTTGTATTGTGTTTTTATTTTTAGTCCAAAATTTTCGAAAAATACAAAAAAAAAAAAAAAAATTTCAATTTTCAAAAATTACAAAAATATTTTGCATTTTTGTGTTTTTTATTTTAACTAAAAAGGTGAAATTGGTAAGAGATAGCCGAGTAAGGAATTTCCGCTCCTGAGACGTATCTCAAACCTATTTCGAAATAAGTTAATTTTTGTTTATTTCATTTTGAATTATTTAATTTGTGAATTCTCCTTAACACTGACTAAAATGATCTTCATATGTTCAGTTGACAGGTATTATGAACTTACATGGAAACATACGGACATGAGCTAAAATTGAAAAGTTTGTAATATTCCGTGCTCTAGTTTAATTGGAGGAAGCATCTATAAATAGTTATGGAATAAAAAAAAAAAAAAAAAAAAAAAAAAAAAAGTATCTAAGATCCGGGTTATTAAGTCTGTAAGGGGTTTTTAACACCTAATGCCCTAAAACCAACTGGTTTGGGAGTCATTGGCCCAAAGCTCGTTACATGGATCAAAGATGCTGCAAAATATTTCATATCTGAAGTCTGAGTAATTAAGTTCGTAGGGGTGTCTTAACACCTGGTGCCCTAAAGCCAACTGGTTTGGGAGTCCACCAACCCAAAGCTCGCTACATAGACGGAAGATATTGTATATAAATAAAAAGTCAAAATTCAGAAAAGCAAAGAAAAAATCAGAAAAATCAGAAAAATTATTCCATTGCTACAAAAAGGTGTGAAATCTGATAGAACTTTAGGACAAAAATATTACTCTCTTATCAACTGCACTTATGACTGTTGTGGGCAAAAATGAGTTGATTAATATTTTGTTGGCTGTGTATATGGAGAATGGTAAAAATAATCGGAGAATTTACTTATTCGGTAATTTAGAAAGAAACAAAACATCTAATAACTTGTAGTAGAAATTTCACCTGATTAGTCACTAACTTTCTTTATTCTCTTTTCGCTTGTCTTTTTGCTTTTGTGTGCATTAGTTTTAATACCTTTTTACTTTTGTAAATGTTTGTGGGTATCATTGCTGTAAACCCTCACGAGACTACACTCGTCCACTAGGGACACCTAGGGGTTTAAAGGCTTGTTGCATATGCTAAATGCAACCGTGATCCCTACGAAAATGGCTTAGTTAAATTTATTCTGTTTTTATTCTGTATTTTGCTCGAGGACTAGCAAAATGTTAGGTTTGGGGGTGTGATGAGTGGTATTTATATCACTATTTCTCACTCATTTAACTTATATTTTGTATAGTTTCTTGAGTTTTGTGAACGTTTTGATGTGTTTTATTATTATTTTGCAGATAAATAAAGTTTGGACAGCACTGGAGGCAATTTGGGGCAAAACCGGACAAAATGCGTCAACAGGGATATTTTCGTCTTTTGCGCGTCGCGACTCTGGAACCTTGCGCGCCGCGACGCCCAGCATGCGCCGAATCTACTAACGTGCGCCTGGTCAACGTCAACATTTGAGAAGTTTTGACTTTGCTAAATGCGTCGTGCCACGTGTCACCATCACATCCCATCTGCTAACATGCGCCGTGCCACGTGTCATCATCATATGCTGCCGACACTCAGACTTGACACGTGTCCGCCTTGTCATCAGCCATGTCAGCGGTCAACGAGTCAACATGCCATGTGTCATGCCATGTCATCAGCCACGTCACAAGGTCACCAAGTCAACTTGACACCTCAGCATCAGCCAATCACCGCGTGACACGTGTCGCCACGTGTCGCAATCCTATTGTGCCGACAATTGCAACACACGCCCAGCGCCACGTCATCGCCACGTCATCGCCACATCAGCATGACGTCATCAATGACGTCATCACAATAATTGAGTCTTAGCCGCCTTGACACGTGTCGCTTCAACAGTCAGCCGCCTTGCTACGTGTCGCCTTCTCATTGTGCCACGTCGACAAATCCAGCGTCGCGACGCTGAGGTCCTTGGCGTCGCGACGCCCGAACAGTGAAATTCTGCCTATAAATTCTGCGCGAAATTTCAGATTTTAAGACACCTCTCTCTCTCTTGATTTCTCTCTCTATAGAGAATTTCTCTCTCTAGAATTTTATTTTTATTTTTAGTTTTTTTTTATTTATTTATTTGTAATTTATTTTAATTACCATTTGTAATAATAGTAATTTAATTTTTACTTTTTACAGTTTTTACTATTCATGAGAAAGTAATTTCCCAGCTAGGGTGAAAGGTAATTCTTTTACTGTTACTATTTAGATTAATCTCCCATAAAAATAATATATTTACACTTTAAAATACTGATTAATAAAGGATACCGCTATATTGGTCGGTTGGTATATTTATTTTCTGTTGGTTTGAACCTGATTAATCAAGGATACCGCCAGATTGGTCGGTTGATAAATTTATTTTGGTACCGCCTTTATGGCTGGATTATGGACAAATATTACCGCCTATATGGCTGGTTGGACTTAATTGGACTTAATCAGGATACCGCCAGATTGGTCGGTTGGTTAAATAATATCACAAGTTTATATATTATTTTATGGGAGATATCTAAATTAGTAGTAGTAAAAGTAATTCCTTTTACCTTAGCATTTTATTTTATTGCAATTTACTTTTCAGTATTTACTTTTCAGCATTTTTACTTTATGTCTTTTATTTTTCAGTTATTAGTCCTAGTTATGTGTTGTAACTAAGTTAGTATCTGGGGTCGTGATGAATTTCAATATCACCGGTTTATAAGGGTTAAATTATAGTTTGGGTATTATAAAGATTTATTTATTGAGTCTTAATCTTAATGCTTTTTATTGTCTGATCACCAATAAAATTGATTAGGTAAACTTAAAATGAACTAGACATGGGGATTTTAAGTTTAAAACCTTAGACTCAATAGCCCACGATCTTCCTTGAGGATAGATAACCCTTTAATAGATTTCCTTACAGGATAGGATATACCTGTCGGGCGAGGGTAGCCATAATTGGAACTTAATCTTAATGAATCCAGATAATGTGGTTGACATAGGAATATGGTTCAATTGGGTTATACTGGGTATTTGTGTCTGACCATCGACAGATGCTTTCGCATAATTTCGTGTTCCAGGTTAGTAAATCATTGTATTTCCTAACTATAAAATAATCACTTCATCTTTATAATGATATTGGAATAAATCACAACCCTAGATCTTTGTGTCTTTTGTTATTTTCCTTAGTATTTTCTTTTGTCTTTTTATTATTTATTTATTTGCAAAGCCACATTCAACCAAACAAACAAACAATCTCTCTCATCTCCATTTAATTAGATATTTGTAAATAATAGATTCAACAATTAATAACAACAGTAGGAATTAAGTCCTCGTGGGATCGATATTTTTATACTACTTGAACGATACGTGCGCTTGCGTTATACGTGTGTGTTTACGCCGGTCAGTTATTTGGTCTGTGTGTGTAATTCGTGAAGGCATGAAGACGTGATGAAGGTTCTTTGTGAGGGTTAGGGGCTAGTGAATGAGGTTGTTTAGGGTTTCATGGTTTTGTGTTTGTTGCCGTGAGGATTCCAGAGAGAGAGAATGTGTTGCTTTTGGGTTTCTTTTATAGACAAAGGGAATATGTGAGTCCTTGCTTGACAAGGAAGAGATCTTCTCATTAAAGGGAGATATGATTTGGTTTCAAGTAAGGTAAATACAAGATTGAGGGGGGACAAATTTAGGCTTGATTAGGAAGTTAGTATATTTAGTTTGTTTTGATTAGGCATACAATATTTTAAGTTAGGAATAATATATTTTTAATTAGGAATAATATTTGATTGATTGATTTTAACTTGGTATGATTATATTTCATGTTTGTCTTATATTTGGTATATGACTTAATAAATATTTTATTTAATTTGGTATTTGTTTTATTATTTTATTTAGTTTGGTATATTATTTAATTAATATTTAATTCAATTGGGTTGTATTTTGAGGGCCTTGGGCGCGTGGGCCAAGTGTGATGGGCTAGGTGTTGTGTTGGTTTGGTGAGTGGGTTTGGGCCAAGGTTAAATGGTTCTGGGTTTTTTAGGCCAAAGGTGCTTTAAAACGGAGGTCCAACGAGTGAGCCTGGAGCTAAACAAGCGAATAAAATTTAACAAAATACCGATTCCCTTCCGAAAACCGTTTCCCGTAACTTCCTTGACTAAAAAGGTAGTGTCTCCAGATGAGACTCTCATAGAGACTCACATGCAAAAATGCAGTGCAGTGCCTACAAAGAGTTTGCACTTACATAAGCTGCCTACGTATCATCTTGGGGCGTAGAGGAATCAAAACTCACGTAGTTCTATTCTATTTTATTTTTAATAATTTACCCATTAATATTTTATTCATCGTCATCCGAGGAAGGTGGTCCGACTCTTAAGTCTTCTGTTCCAGTTGTGTCTGTGTTATTACACAAATCTTCAAAAGTTACCTGCTGATTTTCTTGTTCAAGACGTTCCACCATACACCAATCATCAAGACACGTTTGAGCTTCTAACGTCTCCAGTTTCAACCTTGATCTTATGTCATCAAGAATATTACCGCTCATACTAAATGTATGCTCTACAGATACAGTTGAGACCGTATTACTAATACTTCCATTGCAATCACGACCATGAGTGGAAACAATCCTTAATGTTTTTGCCACCAATTAAGGATAAGAAATTGCTCACACACAAAGCACTTTTGGGAAACTCGAAATTTATTAATTTCTGAATTAGTAGTGGTGGAATTGGTGGACTTTGCTTTTTTTTTTTTGCTACATTAACCAACTTCTACCAACATGAAGCTTAGATTGTTCAGTTGGTGGTGCATTCATGAATTGTGTAGTATCAGCTATTTGAATATTATATCTACTAACATAATCATTGTATAAATCAAGTAATGTTCTCCTAACATTATCAATAATTGAAGAAATAATCACAGTTCTTTCACCTAATAAAGCATAATAATTTAGTAAAACACTTTCCAAATCTTCAATTTTAAACCTTGAATCCAAAACAAAAACAACAAGATAAAATAATAGTATGTCTCTGTAATAATTAAGTCATTTTTCCCTCATTGATGCACTATATTTTTTAATTACATTTGAAGGATCGTCAAAAATATTGTTAGGATCATCAAATTCGTTGTTATGATCAAAAAAACATTGTTATATATATTATCATCAAAATATTATCAATTCGTTACTATTATTATTAGGTTCGGCTAATACCCCAACAATATCAAGAATTGTAAGGAGAAAAATATTTGAAGTTGGATAGTAAACACCACTTAAAATATAAGAATGTGACTGCCAATGATCACTTCATATGTCACTACAAATTAAACACGACCTTTAAGTTTTTAAAATAATTCCCTTTATTATTTTGATCTTTTGTATACAATTCCATCAATTTTCTTTTACATGTCATCCTAGGAAGTTTACATGCAACATGATTTAAAGTTTCATGTATTAAATTATTAAAAGACGTTTTTTCACCAAAAGTAAAAACTAAATGTTCAATGACAATAAATTTAGTTAGATTATATTTTCATTGAATATAAGAAGAACCTGGACCGGAAGCAGAAAATCTTGTCATTTGTGTTTGTATTGTATCAATCCAAAACTCACATTTATGGGTATTCCTCGTATGACCCGTCATAGTTCCATACCCACCGGTGTGTGTAATTTTTTCCACAATAATTGTAGACATTATTCTTCTCACCAGTGACATCATTATCGACCAAAGTGAAATGTTTTGTCAACATTTCAGAACCTCGATTTCTCACTTGAATACATGAAGTCGTTTTGCCGGTGGCATGTTGAGTGGTATCCTCGGCCTCAAGAATGTTAATGTTGTGTGATGAGCATGTCATTATACTGAAGAGATTGAGCTAATAAGAGAATAAATTGATTGAATATATGAGATTTGAGAAATTGAGAGATTGAGAAGAGTAAATGATTGTGTGGTTTTGAAAAATGAGTTAAAGAATTATTTATAACGTATTTTGATTTTTTATGATGCCTAAAATGCCCCCAAAATATAATTATTGGGAGGGACAAATTAGATATTTTAAAATTTTATTATTATTAAAAAATATAGTTGTTACGGTTAGCGGTTGAAACCGTTATGGTTCGAACCAGAACCATAATTGTTACGGTTTCAATCGTTCCAACCGCCGGTTTGGATGGTTGGAATTTTGCTTCAACCTTAACCGAACCTGACTTGACCGATTCGATTATGATTATGATTCGGTCGTATAATTAACAGTTCGGTTTACGATTGGTTAACGATTCAATTGCGATTCGATTACAATTCTAAACCGCAATCGTGTGCATGTCAGGAAGATGCCTGCCTCCTACATCACAACATATCTTTACTCATCACTTACCTACCCAAAAATACAAGAAGAAGAAGAAGAAGAAATTCATCTTGCTGAACTTGGACTTGCTGTGCCCGGCAATGGAAGCCCAGGATTTGTTCAATTCGGCCTCCAATTAATCTACTTAGCCCATTCAAATGGGCTTACAGAATGGGTTCAATCCAATTTTTTCTAGTTGAGAGTGGAGCTTTTGACACTCCACTTAAATACTAATTACACTTCACCCTCGTTTTAATTTACCTATCCTTCATTTTCTCATGAGTAATAGAATCATCTAATGTTTTAAAACCCGGCCCGGGATGGTGAGACAGTCAAGGGTTAGAGATTGGATTGGGAGTCGATCCAAGATTATTAATTAACTTTTTTTAAATTATTTTTTATAAAAAAATTTAAAAACCTAAATTAATAATAATAATAATAATAAAAGGCTCAAAAACTCGTTCAACCCAGATTGAGTCATTGGTTCAGTAGTTGAAAAGATTGGTTTGACAAGTTTGAGGCCGGTTCAAATGCTCCCCATACTAAAGGACTCACCTAGACCTTGTATCGGATCTTGATTCAATCAGTCGGACCAATCTATCCGGTTCAGGTTTTAAAACACGGGCATCATTTCTAAAATTTTATAACACTAGTAAAATAAATTGGCAGCGTCCATCAAAGTTTCCGACTGTAATAGAAAATTATAAAGAAGGGAAAACAAATTAAATGGAGTGTAATTAGAATTTTGGAGGATTGCTCAAAGCTCCACTCTTTAGTTGAAACTCAAGGCGCTAATATTTTTTCTTTGGAATTTGTAATAAACCATCACAATGTATTGCGTTAGATTTTTATTTATGCTAAATCTATGGATTATTTTAATTTCATCAAAGACTCTAACATATTTTACAAAATTTCTCATATTTTACTGAATTATTTCATCAGTATTTCGTTATATTTTAACAATTTTATGATTTTTTTTAATAATTAAAAAATTAAAATTATCTGAACTCTAAATTATCTTTTATAATAATGAAAGTTGAAAACTATAAGGTCTAATTTTAAAATGAAAAATATAAACTATAAGACTTGATTTTAAAAGTGAAAGTAAATTTCATAAAGAATATCACGTGGAATGAAACATTAAAAACAAGTGATATTCTGCATATTTTAAATTTGAATGCAATAGTTTTATTTAATCACAAGTGATAAACATTAAGTTTACTAGTCAATGTGATAAAAAGAAAGATCTTGAAATAAACAACGGAAAGAAACCCCCAAAAAAAAAAAAATCAAGAGATATTTACCATAATTTGTAAGAGGCATTTGTCATATATATTGGGAAGTGAACTGATTTCACAATGAACAGTTTCTTTATTTAAGACACTTAAAATCCTAAAGAATCAAATGATTTTTAAATATTCTCATATTTTAACAGATATTTTAAAATCCTAATTGAATATACAAGATTTCAATGAATTTTTTAAAATCTTCATTAATATCATTATATTTTTAAAATACAAAATAATCTTGTAAACTCTAAATTGAAACACTCCGGAATGAACTTGGACCGATTTTGAATTAATTTAAATCACAAGACTTTTGGGAAATAAAAGGCCTACCTCTTCTTATTATGGGGAAAGTAACCTTGAAATGTTTGAGATAAAACAATAAGAATTGGAATCATGTGACTGGGGTTACTCATTTCCTGATGAACCCAACTCCCTTCAGAATGCTTCCAGCTAACCAAACGGTTAAATTTCCTCGATTCTAGTAGTTTGGTAGAGAGTATTACATTGATAGTATAAACTAGTTTATAAATTATGGAGCAAAAATTAAATTATAGGCTAATGTAGAAAAATAATCTCACGTTGTGAGATTATAATTTTATGAAAATATAATATAGTTTATAAACTAACGTTATCAATGTGTTTGATGGAGCATTTTAACGCTAACGTTAACGTTCCACAAAACTCACCCAAGTATTATTTTATGCATGTAAGATTCTGAAAATAACGTAGAAGCCACATATGCACATACAAAAACGCCAGCATCCCCTCTCAAGCCTCGGAGGCGAACTTGACAGCAGCATATGCCTCCAGAATCAGATGGCGTAGCTGGACACAGCTAATTAACACAGTCCGCCATATATCATAGATGTTTATAGTGACATTTACCTAGAGCACTTTAAACAGTCACTACTCCAAATATTAAATTTATTCGTTTATGTTTTGTACATATCAAAATAAATTGTATAAATATTAGAAATAGACAGCCGAATTAGCTGCCAGAACTTATTTCATCAGTAATAATCGATAGCATTTTATCTCCTACTCTCCATTAACAATCATAAGGCTCTAATTTACATCACTTTGTCTTCTGTTATTATATCACCTGCTACACAGAAAAAATTACGCTTTGATTTCTTTAATAAGCAATTGTGAGAATTAGAGAAGAAAATGTATATTAACATTTACTTAAGTTTTAATTACAATGAGAGGCCTTTTTATAGCCTTAAACACAACTACCACAATAAATGCATAACTACTATATTAAATACATCTATACAACTATCAACTAATAACTACTAATAACACAAACAACTAACATCATCACAACACACAACTAACAACTAACATCCCCCCTCAAACTCAAGGTGGTTTAGATGAAACCAAATTGAGTTTGGAAACAAGTGTAGTGTAACGTCCCGGAAGAAAGGATTTGGTGAAGACATCAGCTAGCTGATCAGTGGATTTGAGATACTTCAAGGAAATAGTGCCAGAAGCAACGTGTTGGCGAATGAAATGACAATCGATCTCAATGTGTTTGGTGCGCTCATGAAAAACATCATTATGTGCTATTGCAATAGCACTTTTGTTGTCGCAGTAAAGAGTGAGAGATGATGGTTGAGGGACTCCCATATCTTCTAGAAGCCAACGTAACCATAGAAGTTCAGCTGTAGTAGCAGCAACAGCTCTATATTCAGCCTCAGTACTCGAGCGGGCAACCAATGTCTGTTTCTTGCTGCGCCAAGAAATAAGTGAATCACCAAGAAAAATACAGTAACCTGTAGTTGATCGACGATCAGTAGGGTCTCCTGCCCAGTCAGAATCAGAATAGGCTCGAAGAACCAATGATGAAGTAGCAGAAAAATGGAGACCTGTAAAGAGAGTTCCTTTAACATAACGAAGGATGCGAAGTACTGCAGCATAATGAGTGGAACGGGGAGCGGTCATGAACTGGCTGACAATGTGAACTGCATAAGAAATGTCTGGTCGAGTGACTGTAAGATAAATGAGGCTTCCAACCAATTGTCTGTAGAGAGTAGGATCATCAAGGGGAGTGCTATCTTCATCTATAGGTGTAAGACTAGTATTATACTCAATTGGAGTTGGAACTGTCTTGCTATCTGTAAGGCCAGCTCGAGAAAGAAGATCAGAGGCATACTTGGCTTGCGAGAGATGATAACCATCATCAGAACAAATAACCTCAAGGCCTAAAAAATAACTCAAAGGACCAAGATCTTTCATTTCAAATTGTTGACTAAGAGCCTGCTTGAGATCTGCTATGCCTGAAATATCATCTCCAGTAATAATCATATCATCAACATAAAGAAGTAATATCACAATACCCTTTTTGGATTTTCGAAGAAATAAGGCTGAATCATGTGGACTGGAGGTGAATCCAATTTGTCTGACAGCGGTACTGAATTTGGCAAACCATGCACGAGGAGCTTGCTTCAAACCATATAAGGCACGTCGCAGGCGACATACTGTATTTGGTGGATGATCAAGACCTGGAGGAGGCGTCATATAAACTTCTTCAGTGAGATCACCATTGAGGAAGGCATTCTTGACATCCATCTGAAACAGACTCCATTGCCGAGCAGCAGCAATAGCAAGCAGACTGCGAACTGAGGTAAGGCGAGCAACAGGAGCAAAAGTCTCCTCATAATCAATCTCATACTCTTGAGCGAATCCTTTAGCAACAAGTCGTGCTTTATAACGCTCAATAGATCCATCTGAATGTGTTTTGATTTTGTAAACCCATTTGCATCCCACTGGATTTTTGCCAGGAGGAAGATCAACCAAGTCCCAAGTACCTGTCTTTGTCAATGCCTGTAATTCATCTTGCATAGCTTGCTGCCAATGAGGATTAGAAGAAGCCTCCCTATAGGACTGAGGTTCATGCAAAGAAACAAGAGCAGAGAAACAATGATAATCTCGAAGGTAAGGGGGAGGATTTCTTACTCGGGTAGGATAGGGTGGAGATGAGTCACCAATGGTCTCTGGTGCAGTATCTGCAGGAGGGGCATCATCAAGAACAGGCGGTGATGGAGGTTGGACATCTGTATGTTCACCATGAGTACTTGCATCAGATGGAAACAACTCAATAGATGGATTAGTGAAAAGTGGAGGAGGATCTGAAGGTGACACTGTGAACTTAGAAATAGAAGAGAACATAACGTGTTCCCAGAAAATAACATGACGAGAGATGCGAAGTTTCTTTGACACGGGATCCCAACAACGATACCCTTTGTGTTGAATACCATATCCTAAGAAACAACAAAGTCTGGCACGGGGTTCTAACTTGTGATGCTCTGTGGGATGAAGAAGAACAAAACAAACACTCCCAAAAACCTTGAGAAGATCATAAGGAGGGGAAACACCATAAAGTCACTCATAAGGAGACAAATTGTGTTTGGTGACTGAAGAAGGAATACGATTAATAACATAAACAGCCGTAAGGGCAGCTTCACCCCAAAAGCGTTCAGGACAAGATGATGAAATGAGCATGGATCGAGTGGAATCTAAAATATGACGATGTTTTCTTTCGGCTCGTCCATTTTGTTGAGAGGTATATGGGCAAGATCGTTGTGAAATGGTTCCTTGGGTTTTTAAAAATTGTTGAATTTTGGAGTCAAGATATTCCTTGGCATTGTCGGTCCTCAAAATTTTGATAGTTTTGGAAAATTGTGTTTTGATCATGTTTGCAAAGTCAATATAAATTTGAGGTAGTTCAGAACGTTGTTTCATAAGAAAGATCCATGTAAATCGAGAATAATCATCAATAAACAAGACAAAATATTTAGATCCTCCCATAGTGGCTGTAGGTGAAGGTCCCCATACATCAGAGTGGACCAAATCAAATGGAGCAACAGAATTATGTTTATTATGTTGAAAGGACAAAGCTGGTTGTTTTCCAAGTTGACAAGAGACACAATGGAAAGGCTGGTCTTTAACAGAACCTAGTGAACCATTAGAAACTAAAGGACGAAGTTTATTTATCGAGGCATGACCAAGACGCATATGCCACAAGTGAAGAGAAGATGGAGTAGATACAACACATAATTGGGAAAAACGATTTGAAGGAAGATGCAGAGAGGTGAGTTCAAACAGACGTCCAATTCTACGGCCTGTCCCAAGAATCTGTCCCGTCTGCGGATCCTGCACACGACAACCATTAGTGGAGAATATCAATTCTAATCCAAGTTCACATAGTTGACCAACAGAAATAAGGTTGAATGTAAGTTTGGGAATAAGAAATGTGTTTGGTAATGTGAGTGTAGATGTTGATATGTGGCCAGACTGACTTACAAGCATTTGTGAGCCATCTGCAGTGAAGATTGGAGAAATATTTGTGGTAGGAGAGGTGGAAGAAAATAACAAGGATTGAGAAGTCATATGATTGCAACAACCAGAGTCAAAATACCAAGGAGAATTACCTGAATTGACAGATAAGGCAGTAGAAGTACTGGGATGGGTGGAGAGTATTTGTCTAAGGAGTGCTTCTAAGTTACCAGTGGATGTTGGAGAGACAGTAACCTCAGAGGTAGCAGCAGCAATTGGAATTGCTATCTTGGAGGGTTGATTAGATCTTGGGGGACGAGTGGGGCACTGCTCAATGGAATGGCCAGACAGCTTGCAGTAGCGACAACTCACCTTAGTGGGACAGTGAGCGGCAATATGGCCTCTTTTCTTGCATTTGTGACATTCAGTAAGACTACATTCAATCAGAGTATGACCAGATTTGTTGCAGGTACGACAAAATTTGCCTTCACCTTTTGAGAAATGTTTATCCGCGGCGGCAAGCACAACATCATCGTGAGATGGCTTAAGTAAGCCGAGACGAGTTTCATCAGACAATAATCGAGAGACAGCAGCTTCTAATGTAGGTAGAGGAGATTGATGTAACAATGAAGCTCGACAAGATTCAAAATCATCAGTAAGGGCCATAAGGAATTGAATTAGTCGCATACGGTCATGGTGTGCCGTATAATTAGTTGCATCAACGGTGCAACTCATTGATGGTTCTGACAAAGCAAGTTGGTCCCAAATATTCTCCATTTGTGCAAGAAAATCAGTAATAGACTGACCTTTCTCTTGTTTCAAATTATGCAACTTTTCCCATAATTGATACTGACTAGAGAGATCAGAAGAGGTGTACCTTAATGCAAGCAGATCCCAAACTTCTTTGGCAGTTTCGTAGCGCCCAAATTGATGATGAATCGCTGGAACCGAAGTATTCCGGAACCATGTCAGAATTTGGTGATTCTTACTATCCGAATCCTCGAGACGATCAGCGAGCAGTCCTTTAGTTTCATCAGTAAGCCGAGTGGGGGGCTTGACATCTCCAGTAACATAACGCCATAGTTTCCGACCCTTGAGAAAACTACGCATTCCCTGAACCCAGAGACGATAGTTTGAACCTATGAGAATGGTGGAATGGGTTGCATAGCATCTGACTTTTCCATTCCCGAAAACCGAATTTCTACACCTCTGGAAAGAACCTAAGCTCTGATACCATGTGAGAATTAGAGAAGAAAATGTATGTTAACATTTACTTTTGTTTTGAATTACAATGAGAGGCCTTTTTATAGCCTTTAAACACAACTACCACAATAAATGCATAACTACTATATTAAATACATCTATACAACTATCAACTAATAACTACTAATAACACAACACAACAAACATCATCACAACACACAACTAACAACTAACAGCAATTAACTAGAACAATCATGAAAAAAAGCGACCAACTGAAAGAACCAAGCATGTGCAACTATTCGCAATTTAGGAAAGAAACCACCATATAAATTACAATGTAACATTCATCGAACTAACCAAATTCCCCCACCTTACAGCTGCATGTGTGATTCTCTGATCACTGAAGAGTCTTTATGAGGAAAAACTGATTTTATTACTACAATAATAGAATTACAAATGTTTACAAACTTTACAAAAATATCACTTCTCTCTACACTCTCAAAGCTTTCTTCACTTGAAGCTTTATTTTTTGAGATGATCTTGCTCTCAAATGAGAGCTCTTATTTATAGCCAACCTTTGGCTCACAAATTCAATAAAGTAATAGTACTCCACCTATAGTAGTCTTGGAAGTTTTCTTCATTATCAAAAGTTGGTGCACCATTTTCAATCCCACATAAAGTTACCTTAGATGGTTATGCAATGATGGTGATGATGCAGCTGGATCCTTCAATTCTCCCCCTCTAGTTACATCTGAAACGATTATCATCTGACAGCTATCCCGGTTATGTCTTTGCACAACTCTAGCTTGTCCCGAGTAACCACCACTGTTACCAAGTCGGCTGAATTCTCATATGTATGGATCTTCACTAGTCTCAGCAGTTGTTGATCTATCACTTCACGTATCCAATGATAGCGAATATCAATGTGTTTCGTCTGGAAATGATACATTGAGTTCTTGTTTAAGTCTAGAGTACTCTGACTGTCACAATATATCTTGTATTCTCTCTGCTTGATCCTTAATTCTTGGAGAAAATGAATTAACCACAACATTTCTTTTTCTACTTCGACTGCTGCAATATACTCAGTTTCTGTTGTGGATAATGCAATAAACCTCTGTAATCTTGACTGCCATGACACAGCTCCCCCTGCAAAAGTGTAGAGAAAATTTGATGTAGATTTTTTACCATCAAGATCTCCTGCCATATCTGAATCTGTATAGCCTTCCAAGATTAGATCAACTCCCTCGTAGCACAGACATAACTTCAATGTACCCTTGAGATACCTGAGAATCCATATGACTGCCTCTTAGTGTTGTTTTCCTGAGTTAGAGAGAAAACGACTCATTACACCCACTGCGTGAGCAATATCTGGCCTGGTACATTCCATAGCATATATTAGGCTTCCAACTGCTGAAGAATATGGTACTGATGACATCTCCTCTATCTCTTTCTTGGATGAGGGACACGAACTGTTGCTCAATTTGAAGTGGTGTGCTAGCGGAATGCTATCAGGTTTGGCATTTTATATATCGAACCTCATGATTATCCATTCAATATAACTCTCATGTGAAAGCCACAACCTTTTGTTCTGTCTGTCTCGAACTATTTGCATTCCCAAAATCTGCTAAGGTGGTCCTAAGTCTTTCATGTCGAAAGACTTAGAGAGTTCATTATTCAGCTGGCTGATCTTCACTGCATCTTGTCCAACGATCAACAAGTCGTCTACATATAATAGAAGAGTAACGAAATTTGGCGACTTGGTCTCATAAATGGATTTTGATGACGTCAACGCGAAAGAAGACTTCGACGTACAAACACGAAGCAATACAAAAAGTGTCGCAGCATATGGGGTGAAGAGCGAGAATTTGAAGACTTGCGGCAAATTGAAGAATATATTGCGAAGTCTTAGCTTAGGATTTAATTTGTAATGTGAATTGTAATATTCAAGTGCCTAAGCTCATAAGATTGCATGCACAATCACTTAGATGCATTAGGATCATGATAAAATGCCTTAAAACCTTCATTACTCTGCATTTTGGTCTGAGACCGGCATACCGGTGTCATTCCGGTGACCATATCGGTCAAGGAAAGCCTTATGCATGCTTTCTGGAACCAGGGAGATCCATTCCGGTCTAGCTCTTCATGGTGCATAGTTATTGAAACTAGGGAGATCCATACCTGTCTCCATTCCGGTCTCCATTCCGGCCTAGCTCTTCATTGTGCATAGTTACTGAAACTAGGGAGATCCATACATGTCTCCATTTCGGTCTCCATTCCGATCTAGCTCTTCATGGTGCATAATTACTGAAACTAAGGAGATCCATTCTGGTCTCCATTCCGGTCTAGCTCTTCATTTTGCACACATTCTGGAACCGGGCCAAACCATATCAGTCTTCATATCGGTTAGCATACCGGCCTAACGTATACTTGTTCAACGGTAATATAGCCGTTAGTATCTGTTGGAAACCCCAGACCGGCATACCGGTCCCTATACCGGTGACCAGATCGGTCTCAACATCTGTTGGGGAATGCTTTACATTTTATTATAAATAGAACCCCAACTCATTTGTGCTTGGCCAGAGACTTAGAAAACCTTCATACATATTCTACCAAGGCAAATACAAAGTGTCTTAAACCTTCATATACTTAAATACTCACACACACTACACCTTCATACATTTAGTAGTGAGCTTAAAACACTTGGATTTGCAACTCACACAATCTTCTTATTATTTGTGAGTGCCCAAGTGTGTTTCAAACCTTCTTAAATAAAAACATTTGTGGTTGTGAAATCCCATTAGTTTGGGTAGTTGTAAAAGTTTGTGAGTGAGCCTACGAACAAAACTCAAAATTGTAAAAGGTTCGGAGTGCGCCTTTTCGGAAAACTCTTGGTTGCGGGTGAACCACGGAAACTCGATTTTAGTGGAAATCTTCAAGCAAGGCTTGGGGGAGTGGACGTAGGCACGTTTGGCCGAACCACTATAAATCGCGGTGTCGTATTTCTCTTTCCCTATACTTTTACTATTTGCAAGTTTATTTACATTTACATTTATTGATTAGAGAACTTGCATATAGGTTATTAATCGAAATAGAGAAAATCGACCTAAGTGCCCATTTGGTAATAAGAGCTAAAAATCAGCAAAGATTTATTTAATTCCGCACTTATAGCGATAACTCAATTCACCCCCTCTTGGGAAATAGAGATTGTTTGTCGCTATTGCTTGTAGGAAATTTCATATATATGACTAAGATAGAACTCATGTAAGGAAAAAAGAGAAATGATATTTTAGTGTCTGTTTAGTATGACTTGTAATAGAGGTAAACGAGTTATTTTTAATCCCAGATGCTTTTTTTAAAATTTTTTTTTAGTGATGTTTGATTGCATTTTAAGTAGAGCTTTTGAGGATTAAAAAAGCTATTTTGCCTCTACTAGCAGAAACTCAAAATTTGGACTTCTGTGAGTAGAGCTTGAAAAGTATTTTTAAAGATTTAAATTGTTTATAATACCCTTATTTATTTTAACAATATTATTTCATTTCTTTCATAACACAACTTAAAAAACTTGTTCAATAAAGTAATTTTATAATGTTTAATAAAAGTTCTCACTCACAACTAAGCACCTTTTTTTTTCAAAAGCTTTACTTCTAAAAGCTCTATTAATAAAAACTCTACTTGAAAAAACTCTATTTAAAAAGCTATACCAAACGGACCCTTAGTACCAAAAAATTATTTTGAGTTATCGAGTAATAAGATTTTAAGAATAATTTCAATTTTGAATAATTTTTGTTGACGACGGATTTGGTCTCAGTGGCAATATGGGAATATTACTCCCGAGACAATCCTCCCTCAATAGTGAATTTGTTTGGTTATGGGGGACCAAAACCAAACTTAGCAAAAGACAGATAAAACACCAATCGACAAGGAGATTTAACGTGGTTCGGTGGATTTGGATCCGACCTACGTCCACGGGCACAAACAATATGATACTTTTATTATTCAAATGCGCTTCTTAGACCGTTCTTTGTGTTTTACAAGTCAGAGCTTGATGATTCTGATGATGATATTGGTTCTCTTTTTTTTCCCCTTCCCTTAAGCATACTCTACCCTCCTATTTATAATAGTGCAGAAATCAGATTCCTTCTTTTACAAGGGTTTCCTAGTTGAAACAATTTCCCTTTCTCATAAGGATTCCTAGTCAAAAACTACATTTACTTCCTTTATAATACTAGGACATTGACTTATTAGTTTACCCCATTAAAGTAGGATAACTTATTATCTTATCTTGTATGGATAGAATGTCTTATCTTCCCGAATATGTCTTGCCCTATGCTCAGTTTTCACGAGGTCGGTCTTCATGTGGTCGGTCATAATAGTCTTTTGTACTGAGAATGCTGCTGTCGACCTGATAATTGCCCGGTCATCTTGAACTCAAGTGCTCGGTCACTAACCGTAAAGTTCTTGGCCCCTTACTGTTGACTCTTTAGTGGTCGGGTCGGCATTAATAATCTTGACTGAGAAATGAATTACCTTTTGTACCCCTGTCGTGCTGCTTAAATAACATAGTGCCTGAAAACACCATCAACATCTGTCTCATAGTTCTCGGTTCCAACGAGTATGCAAGTTGGTGCCGGGAACTATACAAAGATGGTGTGCTGATCGCCTTGCTGGTGGTCGCTCCAGAAATCACAGAGAAATTGCCTTCGCCATCAACTAATTCTTCTGTTTCTATCTTCATATCCTCGGTTATTGGAGATGCTGATCCTATTCAGAACGATTCTCCACCTCAAAGCAAATTACTTACTTGGGTCGTTCCATCAGGAGATGAAGTTCCTCTTGTTGTCCAAACTAAGAATGACTCCTCCTCTGTAATATCTGTACCAGAGATTTGGAGGTCCTGACCCCTGACTGATCCAATCTCGATTGTGAGGAGAAAATTTTGCCTCTGAGCTAACGATGATGTGCTCGGTGGCATGTGATCCTGTCTCGAGCTGTAAGAGATGCTTGGACCTGGGGGAATGTTTCGTCTCCAGTCCGAAGGGCTGATTCGGTGAGACGTAACCCGACCCCGAGCTAAGAAAGGCACTTGGACCTGGGGGAATTTTACGTCCCCAGTCCAAAGGGCTGACTCGGTGGGACGTACCCCGACCCCGAGCTGAGAAAGGCACTTGGACCTGGGGGAATTTTACGTCCCCAGTCCAAAGGGCTGACTCGGTGGGACGTACCCCGACCCCGAGCTGAGAAAGACACTTGGATCTGGGGAAATGTTACGTCCCAAGTCCAAAGGGCTGACTCTGTGGGACGTAACCCGACCCCGAGTCGAATATCTAAATGGCCTTGGCGGAACGAAATCCAGCCCCGAGGCGAATAATCAAGTGGCCTCGGCGGAACGAATCCATCCCCGAGCCGATTAATCAGGTGGCCTCGGCGGAACGAATCCAGCCCCGAGCCGATTAATCAAGTGGCCTCGGCGGAACGAATCCAGCCTCGAACCGATTAATCAGGTGGGACTTATTCAGAATGGAAGTGAATCAACCTTTTGAAGCCCTACTGAGTCTGGCACGGGCGTCCCCCTACCAAACCAGCGGAAAACAAAAACAAAACTCTGAAAAATAAAATCATAGGGCGGGGGCGACCTAGCGCTTGTCCTAAAAAAAACTTTTCACAAATGTAAACAACAGCACGGATGCCTCAAAACAACGTCCTGTCCGAGGCCTCCAAAACACAATTCTGAAACTTTCAACTCAGTGTCCCGGCGAACCAGGATTTGGATCAGTTGAGCGTTTAAATGGTAAGGGCATATCCTCTATACGCCAGGTCACTGTGGAGCCTGTGTATTGCATGAGGGCTCCTCCTTACCGCGCTGGAGCAGGCACACGCTACAGGGGCACAACGCATCCCCGTGCTGCGCCTCTCTTGGATCCAAATGATGAATGGATCAAAGAGCGTCCGGGATACTAAGGGCACATTCCTCCTTAGGTCCGGCATCACTGGAGCTAGCAATCGTCACGGGGGCCTCATCACTCCCCGTGCTATGCTTACATCGGGTAAGTGAGGATCAAAGAGTGTTCGACACATTAAGGGCATATTCCTCCTTATGTTCGGTAACACTGGAGCAAACAATCGCCACGGGGGTATCATCCCTCCCCGTGCTATGCTTCTCACGGATCCTATGCATCGAGTATATCCCTGAATATTTTGAGGACCCCGAACTAAAGAGACATTTGGTCCTGGATGACTGTTCCGTCCCCAGGCCGATAAGCACGACTCGGTGGGACGTAACCCGACCCCGAGCTGAAAGAAAGACTTGGCTCTGGGGGAATGTTACGTCCCCAGTCCAAAGAAGCCGACTCGGTGGGACGTAACCCGACCCCGAGCTGAAACAAACATCGATCTCGGCGGTACAAGAGCAGACCCGAGCCGGAAAGAAACATATGGCCTTTGTAGGGCGTCATGGTCGGCATGTTGAACCTTTTTGGGAATTTTGCTGATTTTATTTCTTCTGTGAGGGGGGATTCCTCTTTGTCATCCCGGGCGTCTCCTGTACCTGTTTTGAGGCTTGCCCCCACTTGGCCATCTCTTTCTTTAACCAAGATTTTACCTCGCTATTTGGGCCGCCATGTCGCCTTTTGCGCTCTTCTTCATGTCTGTTGCCACGGGTGCGGTGTTCCTCACGCCTTGGGATCTCCCGAACAGTCTCGTCGTACTCTGTGCCTCCTCTTCTAGTGTAGCAGAGACTATCATAAGAGGAATCTGTCAAAAGTCTCTCTTCTTCTTCTTCCCATGTGTCCTCTGCTTGTGAATCTTTTTCCACAACTATGGATTTTATCCCGTAAGGCCCCCTCCTCCTAGGTCCATCGTCCTCACTTGTATCCACAACCCTCTTTCCATCTGCTATCTCTCCTCTTCTTTGATTAGCTCTGGTTTCGGGCTTCTCGCGGTTCCCCCATTCCATTCTCTCCAGTCGGTCGATCATGGTTTTTAGGAGGGCCTGACTATCCTCCATGTCCTTCCTTATGCTTTCTTCTATCTTCTTCATCCAATCTGTGGCCGGATTCCCCGACGATTGGTGATTTCCACCTTCTTCCATCGTCTTAATACGTGAACCGCTTTTTGTTGGATCCCCACAGACAGCGCCAAATGTTGACGGCAGATTTTGGTCTCGGGGGCAATATGGGAATATTACTCCCGAGACAATCCTCCCTCAATAGTGAATTTGTTTGGTTATGGGGGACCAAAAGCAAACTTAGCAAAAGACAGATAAAACACCAATCGACAATGAGATTTAACGTGGTTCGGTGGATTTGGATCCGACCTACGTCCACATGCACAAACAAGATGATACTTTTATTATTCAAATGCGCTTCTCAGACCGTTCTTTGTGTTTTACAAGTCAGAGCTTGGTGATTCTGATGATGATATTGGTTCTCTTTTTTTTCCCCTTCCCTTAAGCATACTCTACCCTCCTATTTATAATAGTGCAGAAATCAGATTCCTTCTTTTACAAGGGTTTCCTAGTTGAAACAATTTCCCTTTCTCATAAGGATTCCTAGTCAAAAACTACCTTTACTTCCTTTATAATACTAGGACATTGACTTACTAGTTTACCCCATTAAAGTAGGATAACTTATTATCTTATCTTGTATGGATAGAATGTCTTATCTTCCCGAACATGTCTTGCCATATGCTCGGTTTTCACGAGGTCGGTCTTCATGTGGTCAGTCATAATAGTCTTTTGTACTGAGAATGCTGCTGTCGACCTGATAATTGTCCGGTCATCTGGTCGGCTGTTAACTGACTGGTCGTAGGTTCAAATCCTACTTGGGGAGAATTTATAGTTATCGCTTTTCTGGCCCCTGTTCTTCTCCTTAGTTTCTAAACTAGCAGAATCGTGGGACATCAAAA
Source organism: Zanthoxylum bungeanum (assembly GCA_019454045.1). NCBI lineage: Eukaryota > Viridiplantae > Streptophyta > Magnoliopsida > Sapindales > Rutaceae > Zanthoxylum > Zanthoxylum bungeanum. The sequence continues at coordinate 63,843 of SKCR01010082.1, forward strand.
GTGGGAAGTTGATTGTTGGTTTTTATTCCTCACTCTCGTATAGGTGAACTTGTTATCTTATCTTGTATGGATAGAATGTCTTATCTTCCCGAACATGTCTTGCCCTATGCTCGGTTTTCATGAGGTCGGTCTTCATGTGGTCGGTCATAATAGTCTTTTATACTGAGAATGCTGCTGTCGACCTGATAATTGCCCGGTCATCTTGAACTCAAGTGCTCGGTCACTAACCGTAAAGTTCCCGGCCCCTTACTGTTGACTCTTTAGTGGTCGGGTCGGCATTAATAATCTTGACTGAGAAGTGAATTATCTTTTGTACCCCTGTCGTGCTGCTTAAATAACATAGTGCCTGAAAACACCATCAACAATTTTAGTATTTTATAGTTCATGTCGTATACCGGGTATCCAATATCTAATATTTGTTACAAGGTATTTATATTTAATATTTAATATTTATATGCTTTTTTATTAGATATTTCAAAAATTTCGTACATTTCAAATATTGGATATTTTGAGTTTCAAATTCAAATACTTATAAGAAATTACATTAATAACTCCATTATTTGAGTTAAATTGGGATTTATTTATGCTTTTTGTATTAGGATTAATATTGACATATAAAGCAATATAAATAGGCTTGTCCATTAGAGAAATATCTTT
>SKCR01010083.1:0-102739 GCA_019454045.1 Zanthoxylum bungeanum
TGGTCGTCTGGAGCCTTAATAGGTTATGTGTACGCCTGTATTGGGTTTACTGAAAATCGTAGTGTATGGATGTGATGTCAAGATGGGAGTATCACTTCAGTTATATGGAGATGATGGTCACACAGGAAACGGAACTAGCACTCTTAAAAGCTGCAGCTATCGGAAAAGTATGACTAGGTCATGACTTTCCGTTACAGAGACTAGTTACTCGGGATCCGATATATGCTTCTTACGAGGCAGATACAGGGCCAATATGAGGCCTAGTTGTTGGAAAATTATGACCCATAGCATCACTATTTGTACAGAACATGGTGTTGTTGTACAAATTAACTATGTGACAAAGGAAATTACTCTTTTATCATTTGTAATTGGATTACCGGGATATATAAATGATAAAAGTCCATATGATTAGTTCCAGATTAATAAGATATGAGACAGTAGTAATCCACTAAGGTTTAATCATTAAATATCCCTAGTCGTAGTATTATCGAGAATGGACATCGATAATGTGGAATAGACTAGTATTGCACTTGTGCGCGTTGTGGGAGCATAACGGATAGTTCTCATATATTTAAGTATTGGATACTTATGCAAGTGTAATAGGAGGTTGTGTTTACAGATGGTACAGAAACAGCTTTGCTCTGGATAGACCCTTCGGAATCCCATTGGTAGTATGACTATGTGTCTATGGGAGTCCGAATCAGGGTAGGTGTATTTGGTCTCAACCTGAGACTTACATCGCCAATACTTGCGACAATCAATATACTTTGGTTTTGGTCGTCCGGGGCTTTAACAGATTCTGTGTACGCCTCTTCTGGGTATATTGAGAATCGTAGTGTATTGGGTGTGATGTCAAGATAGAAGTATCACTCCAGTTATATGGAGATAATGATCACGTAGGATACGGAACTAGTACTCTTATGTACTGCAATCATCGGGATAATATGACTATGTCATGTTTATCCAATTATAGAGACTAGTTACCAGAGATCTGATATATGCTTCGTACGGGGCATACACAATTCCAGCCCCAGGCCTTGCATGTGACATCCGATACTTGATCGCAATACGCAATACTACGTATACTACGCCTGACATAGATTACATATTTCTTAAAACAATATTTCTGGAGAATTGGGTAGGCACGGTGCTTTGCTAGAAGCCAACCATGTCTTGTAAATCGGTAAGAACGTGGTACTAGGTACGCACGTATTCGGATACTCCGATGACCGGATTTACTACCAACATATCCAGGGATCTCATGGGTCGCTTCCCGAAGATTCACCGATGACGTATGACTCGGAGATAATTAATCTGGGATTAATTAGCAGAGAGAGAAAATTAATCTAGCATTAATTACAGAGATATTTTATCTGGGATAAAATACTATTTGAAGAGAGAGAACGATTAATTTGGAATTAATCGGTAAAATAATATATTCGATATATTAAATGAAATTAGATTTCATGACGGAATTAGAATTGGATTTTAATACGGGCGAACAAATTAATTTAGAATTAATTCATGAGCGACGTGAATAGTAATTTTGCTAGGCATAATTATTTAATTTAATTTGATTTAATTACGTTGCAACGGAAAATTTATAATTCGGAATTAGCGAACCCGAGCCCGGGAGTGTTTGCGGGCCCACTCCAATTTTGAATTAAAGTGGGGCCCACACTTGTCACATCACCTAGTCAACTTTATCAACTTTTTGGTGATAGAAGTAGATGGGATTTAATGGTTGCTTTTCTTACACAAGCATTATTTAAGTTGATGTGATAATGACTTGTACCAACTTTTTGGAAATTGGTAAATGGTATTTGATTTTTGAAATCAAACACACAACACATTCATTCCTTCTCTCTCTCTCAAAAACTGAAATGCATCTCTCCCTCTCCATCATCTTGCTTGGCCGAGAGTTGCAAGAAGTAACAAGGAAATTTTTGTTGCAAAATTTTCCTTGCTAGCACATAAAGAGATCATTCAAAGGTGATAGGGAAACCTTTCCAATGAGTTTGGAATTCAAGATTCAAAGCTTGAAGCTCAACAAACATCAAAGAAAGCTTGGAGCAACAAACCATGGAGGCAGAGTTTTGAACTTCTCTTCTACATCCAAAACCGATCATTGTAAGTATTTTCCGCATTCTTACTTTGTTGTATTCACATGATTTCTTGCTTAATTGATCTTGGTAGACCTAGAAAACCCAACAATGGTATCAGAGCCATAATTGAGCATGAAATTGAATTTAGGGTTCTTAAACTTTGACTTGGGTTTTTTTGATTTGAGCATGTTTTATTCAAATTATTTGTTGAGCATGCTTATAATATGTTAACTTTGAGTTGTGCATGATCAATTTGATGAAAAATTAATTGGATTAATTTTCCCCAATTTTGAGGCTTGGCCGAATGTGAACCCGTTTGTAGCTTTTGGTGATTTTTGAATTTTAGACAATTGGATGTGTTTAAAATGCATGGGATATATTAGTTTGTGATTTAATTGGATTGAAATCAAAATTGATATAAAAAGTCCCTTATTGCCGTGAGGTATAGGAAGCATGTTGGAATTGATTTTGCTTCAATTTGTGTTGGACATAAGTTGATTAATTAAAGCATGATAAATTAGTGTAATTGGTGTTTTGGAAATATTGATTTAAATAATTAATTATGGCTAATACACTTTAGTTAATTAAATATGATATTAGGAATATTGGAATTTAATTAATTAGGCTTAATTTGGAATTGGGCTAATAATGTTGTACTTGGGCTTATTGGGCTTGGTTGGGCCAAGTTTGGTTTAGGATAATTGGTTGGATCCAATTGGGCCTAAAACATTTCCATAAAGTCCAAATATGATAATTGGGCCTTATAATTTAATTGGGCCTAATGGGGCAAAAAAAAAATTAATTTTGTGGAAAAGGGTGATTCCTTATTGGGTTTGGTTGCCAAAGTCAAAGCCTTGATAAATTAATTGAAGGCCCATTGGACTTTAATTAAATTGACATTGGATGTTAATTGGGCCTTGAGACCCATAAGATTGGATTTGGAATCCAAGTCTAAAAGGCACATTTAAAGTGTAATTATTTAATTTGGAATTAAATAAAGAATTAGTATTGAATAAAAATTAAATTGGATTTAATATTGTAATTGATATAATTCGATAATTCGTACTTTGAGTACTTATTCTTAAACGAGTTGGACTCGCGCAAATCAAATCGTTGTTTGAACATTGGATGATCATTAATCAAAGATTAATTAATTGGATTAGATTGATTGATAACATGCTTTGTGTGAATACATGGATGTGATGTATGAATAATGTATATCGGATGGATATTAGATGGGTGAGGGCAATTTTGGAAATTGTTATAATAAATTTAGAATTTATTAAATTGGACCTGCGTGTCCAGCCTATTACCTCTTGATTCGTTGTATTTCTCTTCTCACATATTCCCCTCAATGTATATGAGGTTTCTTTAGAAGTGTTATATAATTGGGTAGAAGTAAGAATAGTGCTAGCGGGTGAGAGAAAAATGGAGAGATTTGTTCTAGGAACAAAATATTTTAAATATTCATCTGCATATCATTATTAATTATTTATCGCGCCTTATTGTGCTTTTAGAATGCATGTTTAAGGGTGTATGATGAGACCTAATCAAAGATAATTAATTGGTTTCCAATTATGTGAAAAACCCTCAACAAATATTAAGCGATTTCCTTCCATTGAGTGATTCTCTCTCAAGATCCAAGATTGGCACTGGTTTGTTGGCCAAAGTCAAGACCTTTGTCCATCGCGAATGTGTTTGAATCATGAAAACTTAGTTCCATATCGCATGTCTTGTCCAAATTGTGATTTGTTGGCCAAAGTCAATATCACTTCTTGTCCATCGACATCGATTACGAAGCTTTCCAAGTCAATGGGTCACGCTTAACTGGAATCATTAAGCTTGTTGTGCCAAAGCCAAGGCTTAGTTAATTCAGAGGAAAAAGGTTACGGAATATATTGGATATTGGCATATATTGGATATATGTTCGGACTTGGATGTCCACCTACTAGATCTAGGAATTGGATGAGATCCAATTGATCTTAGAGATCTACCAAGTTAAATATCATACAGCTTGTTGGCCAAAGTCAAGGTTGTGTGTTATTTAACGGGATCCTAGCCCACTAGGAAACTAGGTTTCCCAAGTACTCAACAGAGGGTTGGAGGCTCGCCGAAAAATAGTGGGAGGCAAGTATTAAATTTGCAATTTCATTTAGATACTTGCCAATACGCGCTCATTTCATTTTCTTCATTATTTATTAATAAATATATTAGTTGGAGTAATATTTAAATGTTGTTTTAATTGAAAAGTTGGACTGTATTCAAACTACTTCAATTTATAGTTGATTATATAATTGGATTATAGTAATCAATATATTTGAATTTAACCAATCAAATTATAGTTGATTATATAGTTAGACTATAGTAATCATTATATTCAATAGTACCTGAAATCGTTGATTGGATAGTTGGACTATTGGAATCAAGATAAATGAAAGATTAGTGTTTAGAACATAATCCTGGGAGAAAATATCTTTAAGCGGCTTTAATTTTCAAATTGGGAATAAAACCTCATGATAGTCCTGGGAACTGAGAAGTTATTCTATTTGATAGAGAACATCTCGGCCTGAGCCCGGAGTTGAGCAAATAGTGGAGCATGAGTTTTGGAAGACTCATGGTGATGATAACTTTAGTGCTCAATCCATTATGCTTACCACAATGACTCATTAATTCTGTCGTCAGAATTAAGAATTAGATCATTATACCATAATATTGAAATTAAAGATCTTCATAGATCTAATCTTAGATCTTAGAAGTACGAATTGCAGTAGAAAACTCTTGGAGAGTTAATGGCTATGCACAAGGAGACAAAGCCAGAGTTTGCAAAAGGGCAAGAAGCGCAAGGCGCATCTTACTTCGACATCCCAGAAGGCCAAAGCTTGGCCGAAGGCTTCTAGAGTGTGAATAAAAGGGCAAAGGCAAAATCATCACACTCTTATGGGAAGAAAAATGACATATCCCAAGATGTCTGCCTAAAATATGGCAAACGGGGTCACTGAAGTGTGACTTCCGTATGGACAAGGCAGACATTAAGGAAGTGAATGAGGGGCAAGGCTCAGGCTTCAAGCATGTTTGTTATAAACATGTTCACTACTAGTTTCAAAATTGTATTTTGATACTAGATATGGTACATAAATATAAGTACTGACGTGCAGGATCTGCTGATAAGCAGGAGACTGGCTTCAGTTGAGATATACCTGCGAGTCAAAAATGGGACGAGAGTCGCTGTTTTAACCGTAAAACCTATGTTTAGGAACCACCCTTTGGGTATGTACTTAAATTAGGAAACTGTTATAATATACCTAGTTTGACTAGAAACATTATCTCTATATCTAGTATAACCGTTGCGGGTATACCTTTATATTCTAGAACACTAAGTGTTTTATTTATAAAGATGATATTGAGATAAGCACATTAGATGTGAATAACATATTTATATTTTGAATATAAATGAATCTCAAACGTATAACATGCCAACAAATAGCTCAAACTGATTTAATCAGATGAGACTTATTTGTTTTGTGGCATGCTGTCTGGGACACATTAACAAGACTCGTATATCCACACTTTCGAAGAGTGGGTACTAGGACGGATTTGATTCTATTCAAATGATGTCTATGAATTAGTTTAATTAGGAAAGTGCCTAAAAACCTTTTACTTGGTAAAAGTGCAAGTGCCACCGATCTGTTAGCCCTCGTTCATGGTGACATAAGTGGGCCCATATCTAGCTAGGCTAGAGGAGGATATGAATACTTCGTAACCTCTACGGATGTGGCATCACGTTATGGTTATGTGTATCTTATGAAACACAAGTTAGAAACTTTAGAGTTTCGACACGAAGTATAAAAACAGACCGGCAAGAGTATTAAAACATCACGATTGGACCGTGATGAAAATACTTAAGCAATAAATTTTTCAATTACTTGAAAGAGTATAGTATTCTTTCAATGTGGACTCTTCACGGAACACCTCAATTTGATGGTGTGTCCGAACAGAGAAAACGAACTTCGTTGGATATGGTAAGGTTAATTGTGAGTGACTTTGAGCTGCCATTTTCCTTCTAGGGATACACATAAAACAGTGCAAAACTTATTTTGAATAAGGTTCCATGAAAATTGTTAGACATATTTAATATTAGATATGAACAGGAAAGAAACCAGGTTTTCTCATTCCTGAAGATTTGGGTATGCTGGGCATATGTTTGGATGATACCAAACTAGAACCCAAATTGGATAAGTGCCTAATTTGTAATTGGTTATCCTAGGGAAACCAAAGTATAGTACTTATACAACTCACAAGAGAACAATATCATTGTTGCTCTCCATGCAGTTTTCCTAAGAGGAATACCTATATGCAGTGGTAAGTGGGAGGAAAGTAAAACTCGATGAAAATCGGAGTAATACTGTTCCAGGCACCGATTCCTTAATGGAACACAAACAGTTCATCAGGGATGAAACTGTACCACAATCTTCGAATACACAAGAACTACGTAAGTCGGAGAGAGTCAGAAAACAACCTGGGAGGTATGGGTTTCTGATCTCACCTCATGAAGATGTCAATCTTATTGAGGAATACGAACTGGCTACGTATGAGGAAGTGATACAAGGTATCGACTCCTTTCATGGAAAAGTTTCATGAAGTTCGAAATGGATTCCATGTATATCAACCAAGTTTGGACACTGGTTGATGTACCGAAAGGCATTATGCCTATTGGTACTATATGAGTCTTCAAGGAAGACAAACATGGATGGCAACAACCAAAACGTACAAAGCTAGTCTTGTAGCGAAAAGGTATCGCTATCAACATTGTGTTGATTACGACGGAACCTTTTACCTGTTGCCAAGATTAAAATCCATTTGGATAATGTTTGCTAATGATGCATGTTTCATTTATGAAATATGGCAGATGAACATCAAAACCGCTTTCCTTCAACGGAAACCTTTTGGAGGATGTTTATAAACATCCCAACGGTTTTTTCGTGCCGAAGCATGCAAACAAGGTTTGCAAGTTAATTCGATCCATTTATGGATTGTAGCAAGCATTGTGTTCTTAGAACTATCGTTTTGATGTAATCATAATGGTATATGATTTAATTCAAAACAAAGATAATTCTTGTGTATATAAGAAGGTTAGTGGGAGCACACTGACAGTGATAATCCTAAAAATGATGATATATCATTTCTTGGAAATGACATTCCCATAATACAATCGGTGAAAGCTTGACTTTCATGAAAATTCTCCATAGAATACTTGGGAGAAACAACCTTTATTCTATGAATAAGGATCTACTGGGATAGATCTAAAAGTTTTTGGCACTCTTCGAGAACTCGTACTTTTGAATGATGTATGTGACATGGTGTCTCATATGCTTTGAGCATATGGAGTCACAATCAGGCCAATCCAAGTGATGGTTACTAGATTGATGTTAAGAACATCCTTAAGTATCTTAGAGGAACTAAGGATGCCTTCTTAAGCTATGGAGAATGAGAACTTGAAGTGATTGGGTTCATCGTTGCAAGTTTCCAAACCAACAAAGACGACTGTAAGTCGCAATAAGGGTACTATATAGTTTGAATAACGGAACAGTGAGCTGGAAATCTTCCAAGCAAGATAATGTTGACGAATAAAGAACAAAAGCGGAATATTGCTGCAACTAAGGCAGCAAAAGAAGAATTTTAGATCTATGTAATCCTAATCAGATTAGGTATAGTTCTGTTAGCAGCTGAGCTAGGCCTCAGCGCAGGCTAAAGAATTAATGGTCTCATCAACGATCCAATTATGTACTTCAAATGGTTTCAACTTATTCGTCGGATCATACATCGTGGCGATGTGATGATCATATAAATCGTATCAGATGATAACCTTGCAAATCCGTTGACGAAAGCTGTTTCTCAGCAGAAGTTTGAGCGACCCATACATAGTTCAAGTGTAGGACACTTGAGTGATTGGCTATAGGCCTAGTGGGAGATTGTTGGACAATTATGACCAATAGCATCACTATTTGTACAGAACATGGTGTTGTTGTACAAATTAACTATGTGACAAAGGAAATTACTCTTTTATCATTTGTAATTGGATTACCGGGATATATAAATGATAAAAGTCCATATGATTAGTTCCGGATTAATAAGATATGAGACAGTATTAATCCACTAAGGTTTAATCATTAAATATCCCTAGTAGTAGTATTATAGAGACTGGACATCGATAATGTGGAATAGACTAGTATTGCACTTGTGCGCGTTGTGGAGCATAACGGGATAGTTCTCATATATTTAAGTATTGGATACTTATGCAAGTGTAATAGGAGGTTGTGTTTACCGATGGTATGAAACAGCTTGCTCTGGATAGACCCCTCAGAATCCCATTGGTAGTATGACTATGTGTCTATGGGAGTCCGAATCAGGGTAGGTGTATTTGGTCTCAACCTGAGACTTACATCGCTAATACTTGCGACAATCAATATACTTTGGTTTTGGTCGTCTGGGGCTTTAACAGGTTCTGTGTGTACGCCTCTTCTGGGTATATTGAGAATCGTAGTGTATTGGGTGTGATGTCAAGATGGAAGTATCACTCCAGTCATATGGAGATGATGAGCACGTAGGATACGGAACTAGTACTCTTATAAACTGCACTCATCGGGATAATATAACTAGGTCATGTTTATCCGATTATAGAGACTAGTTACCAGAGATCCGATATATGCTTCGTACAGGGCAGACATAATTCCAGCCCCAGGCCTTGCATGTCACATTCGATACTTGATCGCAATATGCAATACTACGTATACTACGCATGACATAGATTACATATTCCTTAAAAGAATATTTCTGGAGAATTGGGTAGGCACGGTGCTTTTCTAGAGGCCAACCATGCTTGTAAATCGGTAAGAACGTGGTACTAGGTACGCACATATTCGGATACTCCGATGACCGGATTTACTGCCAACATATCCAGGGATCTCATGGGACGCTTCCCGAAGATTCACCGATGACGTATGACTCGAAGATAATTAATCTGGGATTAATTAGCAGAGAGATAAAATTAATCTAGGATTAATTACAGAGATAATTTATCTGGGATAAAATACTATTTGAAGAGAGAGAACGATTAATTTGGAATTAATCGGTAAAATAACATATTCGATATATTAAATGAAATTAGATTTCATGACGGATTTAGAATTGGATTTTAATACGGGCGAACGAATTAATTTAGAATTCATTCGCGTGCGATGTGAATAGTAATTTTGCTAGGCATAATTATTTAATTTAATTTGATTTAATTACGTTGCAACGGAAAATTTATTAATTCGGAATTAGCGAACCCGAGCCCGGGAGTGTTTGCGGGCCCACTCCAATTTTGAATTAAAGTGGGGCCCACACTTGTCACATCACCTTGTCAACTTTATCAACTTTTGGTGATAGAAGTAGATGGGATTTGATGGTTGCTTGTTTCTTACACAAGCATTATTTAAGTTGATGTGATAATGACTTGTACCAACTTTTTGGAAAATTGGTAAATGGTATTTGATTTTTGAAATCAAACACACAACACATTCATTCCTTCTCTCTCTCTCAAAAACTGAAATGCATCTCTCCCTCTCCATCATCTTGCTTGGCCGAGAGTTGCAAGAAGTAACAAGGAAATTTTTGTTGCAAAATTTTCCTTTGCTAGCACATAAAGAGATCATTCAAAGGTGATAGGGAAACCTTTCCAATGAGTTTGGAATTCAAGATTCAAAGCTTGGAAGCTCAACAAACATCAAAGAAAGCTTGGAGCAACAACCATGGAGGTAGAGTTTTGAACTTCTCTTCTACATCCAAAACCGATCATTGTAAGTATTTTCCGCATTCTTACTTTGTTGTATTCACATGATTTCTTGCTTAATTGATCTTGTTTAGACCTAGAAAACCCAACAATGGTATCAGAGCCATAATTGAGCATGAAATTGAATTTAGGGTTCTTAAACTTTGACTTGGGTTTTTTTGATTTGAGCATGTTTTATTCAAATTATTTGTTTGAGCATGCTTATAATATGTTAACTTTGAGTTGTGCATGATCAATTTGATGAAAAATTAATTGGATTAATTTTCCCCAAATTTTGAGGCTTGGCCGAATGTGAACCCGTTTGTAGCTTTTGGTGATTTTTGAATTTTAGACAATTGGATGTGTTTAAAATGCATGGGATATATTAGTTGTGATTTAATTGGATTGAAATCAAAATTGATATAAAAGTCCCTTATTGCCGTGAGGTATAGGAAGCATGTTGGAATTGATTTTGCTTCATTTGTGTTGGACATAAGTTGATTAATTAAAGCATGATAAATTAGTGTAATTGGTGTTTTGGAAATATTGATTTAACTAATTAATTATGGCTAATACACTTTAGTTAATTAAATAATGATATTAGGAATATTGGAATTTAATTAATTAGGCTTAATTTGGAATTGGGCTAATAATGTTGTACTTGGGCTTATTGGGCTTGGTTGGGCCAAGTTTGGTTTAGGATAATTGGTTGGATCCAATTGGGCCTAAAACCATTTCCATAAAGTCCAAATATGATAATTGGGCCTTTATAATTTAATTGGGCCTAATGGGCCAAAAAAAAATTAATTTTGTGGAAAAGGGTGATTCCTTATTGGGTTTTGGTTGCCAAAGTCAAAGCCTTGATAAATTAATTGAAGGCCCATTGGACTTTAATTAAATTGACATTGGATGTTAATTGGGCCTTTGAGACCCATAAGATTGGATTTGGAATCCAAGTCTAAAAGGCACATTTAAAGTGTAATTATTTAATTTGGAATTAAATAAAGAATTAGTATTGAATAAAAATTAAATTGGATTTAATATTGTAATTTGATATAATTCGATAATTCGTACTTTGAGTACTTATTCTTAAACGAGTTGGACTCGCGCAAATCAAATCGTTGTTTGAACATTGGATGATCATTAATCAAAGATTAATTAATTGGATTAGATTGATTGATAACATGCTTTGTGTGAATACATGGATGTGATGTATGAATAATGTATATCGGATGGATATTAGATGGGTGAGGGCAATTTTGGAAATTGTTATAATAAATTTAGAATTTATTAAATTGGACCTGCGTGTCCAGCCTATTACCTCTTGATTCTTTGTCTTCTCTTCTCACATATTCCCCTCAATGTATATGAGGTTTCTTTAGAAGTGTTATGTAATTGGGTAGAAGTAAGAATAGTGCTAGCGGGTGAGAGAAAATGGAGAGATTTGTTCTAGGAACAAAATATTTTAAATATTCATCTGCATATCATTATTAATTTATTTATCGCGCCTTATTATGCTTTTAGAATGCATGTTTAAGGGTGTATGATGAGTCCTAATCAAAGATAATTAATTGGTTTCCAATTATGTGAAAAACCCTCAACAAATATTAAGCGATTTCCTTCCATTGAGTGATTCTCTCTCAAGATCCAAGATTGGCACTGGTTTGTTGGCCAAAGTCAAGACCTTTGTCCATCGCGAATGTGTTTGAATCATGAAAACTTAGTTCCATATCGCATGTCTTGTCCAAATTGTGATTTGTTGGCCAAAGTCAATATCACTTCTTGTCCATCGACATCGATTACGAAGCTTTCCAAAGTCAATGGGTCACGCTTAACTGGAATCATTAAGCTTGTTGTGCAAAAGCCAAGGCTTAGTTAATTCAGAGGAAAAAGGTTACGGAATATATTGGATATATTGGCATATATTGGATATATGTTTCGGACTTGGATGTCCACCTACTGGATCTAGGAATTGGATGAGATCCAATTGATCTTAGAGATCTACCTAGTTAAATATCATACAGCTTGTTGGCCAAGTCAAGGTTGTGTATTATTTAACGGGATCCTAGCCCACTAGGAAACTAGGTTTCCCGAGTACTCAACAAAGGGTTGGAGGCTCGCCGAAAAATAGTGGGAGGCAAGTATTAAATTGCAATTTCGTTTAGATACTTGCCAATACGCGCTCATTTCATTTTCTTCATTATTTATTAAAAAATATATTAGTTGGAGTAATATTTAAATGTTGTTTTAATTGAACAGTTGGACTGTATTCAAACTACTTCAATTTATAGTTGATTATATAATTGGATTATAGTAATCAATATATTTGAATTTAACCAATCAAATTATAGTTGATTATATAGTTAGACTATAGTAATCATTATATTCAATAGTACCTGAAATCGTTGATTGGATAGTTGGACTATTGGAATCAAGATAAATGAAAGAGTAGCGTTTAGAACATAATCCTGGGAGAAAATGTCTTTAAGCGGCTTTAATTTTCAAATTGGGAATAAAACCTCAGGATAGTCCTGGGAACTGAGAAGTTATTCTATTTGATAGAGAAACATCTCGGGCCTGAGCCCGGAGTTGAGCAAATAGGAGCATGAGTTTTGGAAGACTCATGGTGATGATAAATTTAGTGCTCAATCCATTATGCTTACCGCAATGACTCATTAATTCTGTCGTCAGAATTAAGGATTAGATCATTATACCATAATATTGAAATTAAAGATCTTCATAGATCTAATCTTAAATCTTAGAAGTACGATTACAGTGGAAAACTCTTGGAGAGTTAATGGCTTTGCTCAAGGAGACAAAGCCAGAGTTTGCAAAAGGGCAAGAAGCGCAAGGCGCATCTTACTTCGACATCTCAGAAGGCCAAGGCTTGGCCGAAAGCTTCTAGGGTGTGAATAAAAGGGCAAAGGCAAAATCATCACAGTCTTTTGGGAAGACAAACGACATATCCCAAGATGTCTGCCTAAAATGTGGAAAATGAGGTCACTGAAGCGTGACTGCCGTATGGACAAGGCAGACATGAAGGAAGTGAAAGCGGGGTAAGGCTCCGGCTTCAAGCATGTTTGTCATAAACATGTTCACTACTAGTTTCAAAATTGGATTTTGATAATAGATATGGTACATAAATATATGTACTGATGTGCAGGATCTGCTGATAAGCATGAGACTGGCTTCAGTTGAGATCTACCTGCGAGTCGGAAATGGGACGAGAGTCGCTGTTTTAACCGTAGAAACCTAAGTTTAGGAACTACCCTTTGGGTATGTACTTAAATTAGGAAACTGTTATAATGTACCTAGTTTGACTAGAAACATTATCTCTATATCTAGTATAACCCGTTGCGAGTATACATTTATATTCTAATATTGGTATATGATTTAATTCAAAACAAAGATAATTCTTGTGTATATAAGAAGGTTAGTGGGAGCGCACTGACAGTGATTGTCCTAAATAATGATGATATATCATTTCTTGGAAATGATATTCCCATAATACAATCGGTGAAAGCTTGGCTTTCATGAAAATTCTCCATAGAATACTTGGGAGAAACAACCTTTATTCTAGGAATAAAGATCTACTAGGATAGATCTAAAAGTTGTTGGCACTCTCCGAGAACTCGTACATTTGAAAGATGTACATGACCTGGTGTCTCATATGCTTTGAGCATATGGAGTCACAATCAGGCCAATTCAAGTGATGGTTACTGGATTGATGTTAAGAACATCTTTAAGTATCTTAGAGGAACTAAGGATGCCTTCTTAAGCTATGGAGAATGAGAACTTGAAGTGATTGGGTTCACCGTTGCAAGTTTCCAAACTGACAAAGACGACTGTAAGTCGCAATAAGGGTACTATATAGTTTGAATAAAGGAACAGTGAGCTGGAAATCTTCCAAACAAGATACTGTTGTCGAATAAACAACAAAAGCGGCATATTACTGCAACTATGGCAGCAAGAGAAGCATTTTAGATCTATGTAATCCTAATCAGATTAGGTAAAGTTTTGTTAGCAGCTGAGCTAGGCCTCAGCGCAGGCTAAAGAATTAATGGTCTCATCAACGATCCAAGTATGTACTTCAATGGTTTAAACTGATTCGTCAGATCATACATCGTGGCGATGTGATGATCGTATAAATCGTATCAAATGATAACCTTGCAAATCCGCTGACGAAAGTAGTTTCTTAGCAGAAGTTTGAGCGACCTGTACATAGTTCAAGTGTAGGACACTTGAATAATTGGCTATAGGCCTAGTGGGAGATTGTTGGACAATTATGACCAATAGCATCACTATTTGTACAGAACATGGTGTTGTTGTACAAATTAACTATGTGACAAAGGAAATTACTCTTTTATCATTTGTAATTGGATTACCGGGATATATAAGTGATAAAAGTCCATATGATTAGTTCCGGATTAATAAGATATGAGACAGTATTAATCCACTAAGGTTTAATCATTAAATATCCCTAGTTGTAGTATTATAGAGACTGGACATCGATAATGCGGAATAGACTAGTATTGCACTTGTGCGCGTTGTGGGAGCATAACGGCATAGTTCTCATATATTTAAGTATTGGATACTTATGCAAGTGTAATAGGAGGTTGTGTTTACCGATGGTACAGAAACAGCTTCGCTCTGGATAGACCCCTCAGAATCTCATTGGTAGTATGACTATGTCTATGGGAGTCCGAATCAGGGTAGGTGTATTTGGTCTCAACCTGAGACTTACATCGCTAATACTTGCGACAATCAATATACTTGGTTTTGGTCATCCGGGACTTTAACAGGTTCTGTGTACGCCTCTTCTGGGTATATTGAGAATCTTAGTGTATTGGGTGTGATGTCAAGATGGAAGTATCACTCCAGTCATATGGAGATGATGATCACGTAGGATACGGAACTATTACTCTTATGTACTGCAGTCATCGGGATAATATGACTATGTCATGTTTATCCGATTATAGAGACTAGTTACCAGAGATTCGATATATGCTTCTACGGGGCAGACACAATTCCAGCCCCAGGCCTTGCATGTGACATCCGATACTTGATCATAATACGCAATACTACGTATACTACGCCTGACATAGATTACATATTCCTTAAAATAATATTTATGGAGAATTGGGTAGGAACGGTGTTTTGCTAGAAGCCAACCATGTCTTGTAAATTGGTAAGAACGTGGTACTAGTTATGCACGTATTCGGATACTCCGATGACTGGATTTACTGCCAACATATCCAGGGATCTCATGGGTCGCTTCCCGAATATTCACCGATGACGTATGACTCGAAGATAATTAATCTGGGATTAATTACCAGAGAGAGAAAATTAATCTTGGATTAATTACAGAGATATTTTATCTGGGATAAAATACTTTTTGAAGAGAGAGAACGATTAATTTGGAATTAATCGGTAAAATAATATATTCGATATATTAAATGAATTTAGATTTCATGACGGAATTAGAATTGGATTTTAATACGGGCGAACGGATTAATTTAGAATTAATTCACGAGCGACGTGAATAGTAATTTTGCTAAGCATAATTATTTGATTTAAATTTGATTTAATTACGTCGCAACGGAAAATTCGTTAATTCGGAATTAGCGAACCCGAGCTCGGTAGTTTTTGCGGGCCCACTCCGATTTTGAATTAAAGTAGGGCCCACACTTGTCACATCACCTAGTCAACTTTATCAACTTTTTGGTGATAGAAGTAGATGGGATTTGATGGTTGCTTGTTTCTTACACAAGCATTATTTAAGTTGATGTGATAATGACTTGTACCAACTTTTTGGAAAATTGGTAAATGGTATTTGATTTTTGAAATCAAACACACAACACATTCACTCCTTATATCTCTCTCAAAAACCGAAATGCATCTATCCCTCTCCATCATCTTGCTTGGCCAAGAGTTGCAAGAAGTAACAAGGAAATTTTTGTTGCAGAATTTTCATTTGCTAGCACATAAAGAGATCATTCAAAGGTGATAGGGAAACCTTTCCCATGAGTTTGGAATTCAAGATTCAAAGCTTGGAAGCTCAACATACATCCAAGAAAGCTTGGAGCAACAACCATGGAGGCAAAGTTTTTAACTTCTCTTCTACATCCAAAACCGATCATTGTAAGTATTTTCTACATTCTTACTTTGTTGTATTCACATGATTTCTTGCTTAATTGATCTTGGTTAGACCTAGAAAACCCAACACTAGCATGTGACATCCGATACTGGATCGTATTATGCATTACATAGTATTACTACTCTTGATACAGATGATATTCCTCGGTGGATATTTCTGGAAAATTGGGTAGGCACGATGCTTGCTAGAAGCAAACCATGTCTTGTAAATCAGTGAGAATGTGGTACGGGGTATGCATGTGTTCGGATAGTCCGACAACCGTATTTACTGCCAACATATCTAGGAATCTCTTGGGTCGCTTCCCAAAGATTCACCAATGACATTTGACTCGTATAGAATTAATCTGGGATTAATTATGAGAGAGAAAATTAATCTGGGATTAATTGCGGTAAGAATTAATCTGGGATTAAATTTGTATATAATAGATAACGCGATTAATTTAGAATTAATCGATAAAATAAATTTAATTGTTAAATTGGATTTTTCTATTTAATTTATTTATTTGGGGCTAAAATTATATATCGGATATATTAATTGAAATCGAATTTCAATACGAAATTAAAATTGGATCTAATTCGGGCGAACGAATTAATTTAGAATTAATTCGAAAGTGACTATCGTAATAATTTTGCTAGGCATAATTATTTAATTAAATTGGATTTAATTATAACGCGACGACAAATTCGTTTAATTCGAAATTAAACGAACCCGGGCCCAAGTTAAGTTGTGTGTTGGAGAAACCAACTTAAATTTTGAATTTAAAAGTGGTGGGACCATTTGACTTATATCACTTGTCATTTTTTTGATGGAAGTAGTTGGCTAATATTAATGCATCCTTTAACACACTCAACAATCAATTTTTGGAAAATTGAAACACACACATCTCTCTTCCTCTCTCTTTGTTGTTAGATTTTTTCCATTGGAGAAGAAATTTTGCTTCAAAATTTATTCTAAGCTTGCACTTGGAGAGTCATTTGAGGTGATAGGGAAACTCACCCACGGACCAAACAACATACAAAAAGCTTGGAGTTTCATCCAAATAAAGGAAATTTTGAAATTTATCCCTAAATCAATGTAAGTATTTCTGCAACTTTACTTGATTATTTCACACTTGAAATCATGTTTAGGATCTTGGAAGCATGTCTTAGAGACTTACACTAATTTCACAAATTACTCCAATTGATCAATTTACACTAAATTGAATAAACTCAATACTTCAATCAATTCTTTAACACACCAAACGAGTCTCTGTAGGAAATATTTTCCTTACTCAGCGAAAACGCTTTAGGCACACGAATCGGACTTGAAAATTTTTTTTGCCCTTCCCGCTTTATGGCCGAATGTGACTAGCAGTACCACTGAACTTTTGCTACTATTTTAAAAAAAAATTCAGCCTCGAAATACCCCCGAAACAGTCCCAAAATATCCCTGAACAACAGTACAAAAATCGGACTGTTTTGAACACAAATAGCGCCCAACTCACACTCAATGCAGGCCCAAATCGGAGTCTGTATACCCATTAACCTGCAGTTCGTTTCCTCCATAAACTATTAACTTATCCTTAGTACCTTTAAGATACTTTAGGATATGTTTAATGGCCATCCAATGGTCATTACCTGGATTGGACTGATATCGACTAGTTACGCTAACAGCGAAACTGATATCAGGCCTCGTACATAACATGGCATACATTATGCTACCCAAACATGAAGCATAAGGTTGGTTTGACATTCTAACCTTCTCATCTTCTGTTTGTGGACACATCTTCTTGGAAAGATGAATCTCATGTCTGAACGGTATGTTTGCTGTCTTACAGTTACCAAAGCTATACCGTTCTAAGATCTTATCTACGTACGTTGATTGGGATAACCCAATCAGCCTCCTTTGTCTATCTCTATAGAGTTTTATCCCTAAAACATAGGAAGCTTCTCCCAGGTCCTTCATGGAGAAATTCTTACAGAGGTACGCTTTCACGCTTTGCAACATACCTAAATCATTCCCAATGATTAGGATGTCATCAACATATAGGACTAAAAATACGACCATGCTCCCACTGGCCTTCTGATACACACATGATTCTTCCGAATTCTTGAGAAAACCAGACGATCTAATAATCTCATCGAATCGAAGATTCCAACTTCGTGAAGCTTGTTTAAGTCCATAAATGGACTTCTTAAGCTTACATACCATGCCCGAGGTTTCGCTGGATGTGAAACCTTCTGGCTGTTCCATATAGATTTCTTCATCAAGAAATCCATTTAGAAAAGCCGTTTTGACATCCATTTGCCAAATCTCGTAGTCATGATACGCAGCTATAGAAAGCAAAATCCGGATAGACTTAAGCATTGCTACCGGCGAAAAAGTTTCATCGTAGTCGACGCCAGGTCGCTGCATGTAACCTTTTGCTACCAGTCGGGCCTTATAAGTTTCAACCTTACCGTCAGGCCCGCGCTTCCTCTTGTAAACCCATTTACAACCGATAGGAACAATTCCTTCGGGAAGCGGAATCAAGTCCCAAACTTGATTTTCATGCATTGAGTCTATCTCGGATTTCATGGCACTTTGCCATTTCACGGAGTCGATGTCCAACATCGATTCTCTATAGGTGAAAGGATCTGTCTCTTCAACTAAGAGAACATCCAGACTCTTTTCTTGTATCAAATACAAGCGTTCAGGAGGTCTAGATACCCTTTCCGACCTACGGAGCGTGTGTGTGTTGAAGGTCCTTCATCTACTTGAACTTTAGGTTCCTCCGTTGGTTAGTTGTTTTCAGGTTGGACTTCATCAAGCTCAACATGTCTATGATCACCACCTTCTGACAAAAATTCTACTTCTAGAAATTTTGCGAAGCGAGCTACGAACACATTTCGATGCTCGGTATCATAGAACAGATATCCCCTCGTGTTCGAGGGATATCCAACAAACCTAAACTTTTGCCCTCGAGGCGAAAGCTTACTTTGCTGAGTTACCCTGACATAGGCAGGACAACCCCAAACCTTAATATAATTAAGATTTGGTCTCCTACCGAACCATATCTGATACGGTGTCGTAGGAACAGCCTTTGAAGGAATCTTATTCAAAAGATGTGCGGCTGTTAAGAGACAGTAGCCCTATAAGTAATAGGGCAAATCTGTGAAACTCAACATCGATCGGACCATATCCAATAAAGTCCGATTTCTCCTTTCAGATACACCATTGTGCTGTGGTGTACCTGGAGGAGTATATTGAGCGAGAATCCCATTCTCTTTCATATAATCCATGAACTCACCACTCATATATTCACCGCCTCGATCTGATCGAAGGCATTTAATATATTTACCAGTTTGTTTTTCTACTACATTTCGGAACTCTTTGAACTTTTCAAAGGTTTCCGATTTATGTCGCATCAAATACACATAACCGTACTGTGATAGATCATCGGTAAAGGTAACGAAGTACGAATAACCACTGTGAGCAGTTTGACTTAGTGGACCACATACATTAGAATGTACGAGTTCCAGTAAGTTAGTGGCACGATGTCCAACACCAGAAAATGGGGCTTTGGTCATCTTACCCTGAATACAGGATTCACAAGTTGGATAGGATTCAATGGTAAGATCTGATATCAAACCAATCCTAACCAATTGGGTAAGGCGTTTAACGCCAATGTGACCAAGTCTCATATGCCAAAGTTCAGTATTATTAATTACAGGTAAACTACGTTTATTAACTCCAGTATTTAAAATATCTTTTGAAGTTTGCAATGTATAATGACCATGCTGGTTTGGACAACTAAGGATTCAATGGTAAGATCTGATATCAAACCATTCCTAACCAATTGGGTAAGGCGTTTAACGCCAATGTGACCAAGTCTCATATGCCAAAGTTCAGTATTATTAATTACAGGTAAACTACGTTTATTAACTCCAGTATTTAAAATATCTTTTGAAGTTTGCAATGTATAATGACCATGCTGGTTTGGACAACTAAGGATCTGAATATTATTTTTATCATATAAATACAAAAACTATTCTTAATATTAATACAAAAGCCTTCTGTATCTAATACAAAACGTGATATAATATTAGCGACACATCCCGGTACAAAATGACAGTCATATAACAAAAGTGTCCCATTCGGCAATGAGATCTCGCAACTGCATCTCTCCAGGCTTCAGTTTCCTACTTTCCTTCAACACCTGCAACGAATTGCAAATATGAATGGGACAAGCAGAATCTAAAATCCAGCTGGATGTAACGGCTTCACAAGCCAAAGATAAATCAATAACTGGAAAAATAAAAGTACCTGATGTAGAAGCTCTGTCTCTCCTCACTTGGGCAATGGAATCAGGACAGTTCCTTTTCCAGTGCCCAACTTTGCCGCAGTGGTGGCATTTATCTTCAGAAGCCCTTTTGGGCTTTGCAATCTTTGCCTGTTGTTGAGGACCAAAAGCCTTCTTCTTCTTGCCTTTCTTGTTCTTTCCCTTGGACCATCCTTGGGAAGAAGCCGAAAGAGAAGTAGTTCTAGGAGGGCGAGTCGGTACTCCCTTCTTAAGGTCCTCTTCTGCCGTGAGCAACATCCTATGTAGCTCCTGGTAGGTACAGACAGTCCCGTGCATGTTGAAGTACATCACGAACTGGCGAAATGAAGCTGGCAGTGAACCAAGAATGACACTCCTACCGAGAATGTCATTCAAGATGAGATTATGTTGCCTCAATTGATCGATCAAATCGATCATCTGAAGAACATGTGGGCTGACACTCTGCCCCTCATCCAGACGCGCATGGAACAGTTCCATGGCGACTTTGTGAACAATAACTTGTTCCTGGTTCTCAAACGATTGTCTCAATCGCGTCATCATACTATAGGAATCTAACATACCATAATACTGTTGCTTGAGTTTCGGAGACAGTGAACTAAGGATGTATGATTTAACCCTTAAATCATCATCCTTCCAAGTTTCAAAAACTTGGCGTTCCTCCTCCGAAGCATCCTCGCCCACTGCAAGGGGCAACGGACCCTCAAGAACATAACCCAGCTTCTCGAAATCGAGGACAATCCTCAAATCCAATTCCCAGTCTGCAAAGTTCTCAGCGCCTTTCAGTTTGTTCGCATCAAGCATACGCGCAAACTGATTTGTGGATTGTGCCGCCATCGCCAATCTATCATATAGATCACGAAAAACGGTTAGCAGAATTAAGCAGTTTCATATAATATCAAAAGCATAAACTAGATCATGGATTTTTAATCTAATATGCCCCTCCCACTAAATCATGCAATACTGTAATCCCAAAACAGAATACAAATATTTAATAATTAAATTAAATATTAATAGTGAAAAGTGGATCCCGTGAATATATTTCAGCTCACAGCAGAGGCACAGTCTCGCCTACCTATATTCATCAGGTAGACAACTCATTTGTCAATCATTCACTAATGACTCCTCAGTAACCGGTCCTAGCCGTTTCTCGTTGTCGCTGCGAAGGCAGGCCCACAAGGAGACGTACCAAGGTTAAACTCATCAATGATAAACTCAAGTTACTTACGTAATTCTGACAGCTAGGGCACGTTCAGAATTCCGCTTTTACTTGAATTTACCTAGTATCTAATATACATCCGGTATAAATAAATCTTTATCGGCTACACCCTCACAGCAGAGGCACGGTCTCGGATGTAGTCACAAAGAGATATTCATAAACCGTATTGACAAGACGGACCATATAACATGCATCAATTACATAATTACATTTAAACCTTATTATTAGGGATTTTCCGCTAAGTGTCATACACCCTAAATCTAACCAGTTTAGATCCTAATAAGCATGCAAAAATTCAAGAAAACATGATTAAACATTGATTCAATGAAGGCTAATCATTTTAAGTGGCCTAGAATCAGACTCGCTCTGATACCATTTTGTATGGGTTATTTAGGGGGTGAGTCCGGTAACGCAGCGGAAGCGGTGAAAATCCGATTTTCAGATTTCAAAACTTTTTCTTGGATTAATTAAATAAACATATTTATTTAATTTCCCAATAATCAAATTATGAAAAAAAAATTTCAAATGAATCATATTCAAGTGAAATTACCAAATTACCCTTATATGGTATTTTGTCCATTTTAGTCCGAAATTGATCCAATCAATTTTGAATGATTCTAAATCATTTCTAAGATGAACTTAGCATGTTCAAAACATCAAAACACCAAAACCACAAGAATCCCCAAATTTCTTATCAAGGCCGTGAGCCTCCATTTGGTACCAATTTGTGCATTTTGCACTTTCATGCTTCAAGACACATCCAAATGATATCCAATCAACATGAAACTTTATATGCATCATATACACACACAAATACACAACATATATGAAAACCCCCAAATTTGGAGTTAGTCATAAACCCTAATTTTTCAATTTCCTCAAATTGGACAAATTAGGCCATATACATTAAATCAATTGTTTCAATCATCAATCTTACATCTAATTCAAGTCTCAACACAATGAAACAACTCAAGATCAAATCTAGGTTATTTAAGAGTGGGTCAACAACTCTAGATTAGCAACTTGGTTTCTAAAACCTGAAAAGAATGTTTACAACTACACTAGTCACAAACTTCCTTCATCATACATGCTTTACACCTTCACCAAAATTTCCATCAACAAAAACCACAAAGAACAAAGAAAGAAATAACCTAAGGATATCATATATTGAAGCCTAGATCCTAAGGAACAATTTCCTTACTAATAGTAAGTTGGAAAAAACTTACTAAAATCAAGCTTTCTTTGATCTTTCTTTCTTTCTCAAGCTTCCTTTAAGTTTCTTCAATGGAGAATTCTTTTGTGAAATGTGTATTAGGTTAAGTGTATCATAAAATGAAAATCAATTTATACTTGTTCTATTTGGCCTTTGGCCGAAAATGACTAAGGCAAAAACAAGGAAACTAATTTCAATTTCATTTCAAGTCAATTTGGTCAACTTGCCTAAATATCTAAATAACAACTTTATTAGATATTTATTTAAGTCAACAATTGCAACTAACATCATTAACTTTAAATATCCTAATGTAAGATATTTATATTTTAATTAATTTAATCATTTAACAATTAAATAATAATTAATTAATCAAATACAAATATATTAAATATATGTATAATATTTACATTAAATATTAAAAACATATATTCATTTAGGAAATAAGTCAAATAACTCATTTTGACTATTAATTAATGTGTATTTAAATTAATCAAGTATTAAATGTAAATACACAATAATTAAGCAAATGACTATTTAGTCTCTTTAGCATGTATCTTGCGTTTAACCAGTAAACGACTTTATAAATAATCAATATTATTTTTTTATGTTGCTCTAGTGCTCAACGAGTATGTTTCATTATTGAGACTCTCTAGGTTCAGGTATATCCGTCACGAAATCAAATTTCGTGTCCATAATCTATCCACCCGTAGATTATGACGATCATGGATAATCTCGCTGAACCATACAGGTCGAGGGCATGGCAAATGTATAATTCCTCCGTCACAGGTATCCGGATAAATCCCAGAGATATAGATGTAAACGTCAAATCTCTATCGGGATTATCCAGTCGACTATTCTATTAGCAATCTCAAAAAGAATGTTTAGAACTAGCTTCTAAACTTTACCACGGGCCCATGGTTTTATCTGATTGCTAATCATATGGACTACCTATGCTCTGATACACAGAACTGACGGATCATATCTTGACACACATAGGACACCCTGAGGATCTGTCTACACCCAACGAACAGGCGGAGGTCTGATCTAAATAGATCGGTGACGTGACTACCGTCTAAGTGTAGAAGATGTCTCATGTGCCCATAATGGCATCTCAAGTCTAAGAATCACAAGTGCTACTCAACCCAAGAAGATTCTTATTGACGCTGGTGTACCATCCATTAAGAATCTTCGGTGAGTCGTTCAGTGTTTATCCGCTATAAACACCTACACGTCTATACTAGTCTCCAAGACTAATGGTTCATTGAGAAACCATTGGAATCATATATTCCAGTATACGACATGTACCGGTCTCAACGGGTTTACTATACTGACCAAGTAGTGTAAACCTTGACCAGGAACAGTCTGAGAATGACAATGTCATGATACTACTCAATGTCTGTTGCGACGCTTTTGCAACTGTATCATGACTAATCATTCTCGGGTCATTACGTCTTTACCATATAGAAATATAGATTATATTATAGAAACTGCATATATTATTCATAATAATAATGTTTTACAGAAGTATTTAACAGAAATACAACCGGGAATTGGCTCTCTGAGCACCAACCCCAACATGAGTATCCAATACCCAAATATATACGAACTATGTCGTTAAGCTTCCATAACGCGCACAAGTGTAATACTAGCCTATTCCGCATTATCGATGTCCAGTCTCGATAATACTATGACTAGGGATATTTAATTATTAAACCTTACGTGGATTAATATTGTCTCATATCTTATTAATATGGTACTAATCATATGGAATTTTATCATTTATATATCCAAATAATCCAATTACAAATGATAAAAGAGCAATTTCCTTTATCACATAGTTAATTTTGTACAAGAACACCATGTTCTTTACAAAATAGTGATGCTATGGGTCATAATTATCCAACAGTTCAGTGTTTATCCTATATAAACACCTACATGTCTATACGAGTCTCCTGAGACTCATGGTTCATTAAGAAACCTTTCGAATCCAATATTCCAATATATAACACGTACCGGTCTCAACGGGTTTACGTACTGACCAAGTAATTGTAAACCTTAACCAGGAACAGTTAAAGAATGATACTATTATGATACAACCCAATGACAGTTGCGACGCTTTTGCAACTGTATCATAACCAATCACTCAAAGGTCATTTACGTCTTTACCATTTATTAAAGAAGACATATTAAAGAAACTGTTCATTTTATTCATTAAAAAAATATTTACACAAGTATTTACAGGGAAATACATAAGAAATTGGAACTCTGAGCACCAACCCTAACACAACAAACCTAAATTTTTGCCCTCAAGGCAAACGTTTATCCTGCTGCGTCACCTTGACGTATGCAGGACAGCCCGAAACCCTAATATAATTAAGGTTCGGTTTCTTACCAACCATATCTCATATGGAGTAGTGGGAACAGCTTTAGAGGGAGCCCTATTCAACAGATATGCAGCAGTCAGAAGATCATACCCCTATAAAAAGTAAGGCAGATCTGTAAAACTCAACATTGATCGGACCATATCCAATAAAGTCTGATTTCTCCTTTCAGACACTTCATTATGATATGGAGTACCCAGAGTAGTATATTAAGCGAGAATTTCATTATCTTTAAGATACTTGGGTAATTCATTACTCATATATTCACCGTCTCGATCTGATCGAAGGCATTTGATGAATTTACCAGTTTGTTTTTCTACTTCGTTTCAAAATTCTTTGAACTTTTCAAAGGTTTCCGATTTACGTTTCATCAAATAAACATAACCATACCGTGACAAATCATCAGTAAATGTTACGAAGTAAGAAAAACCACTATGAGCAGTGTGACTTATGGGACAACATACATCACTATGTACGAGTTCCAATAAGTCAATAGCCCGATATCCAACACCAGTAAATCGGGCTTTAGTCATTTTACCCTGAATACAAGATTCACAAGATGGAAAAAGGTTGTATGGTTAGATTCTCAATCAAACCATTCTTAACCAACTGGGTCAGACGTCTTACACCTGTATGATCTAATCGCATATGCCACAATTCATTATCAGTTATTTCATATCTTTTATCCCAATTTATAAACATATCTAATGACATGCAAAATATAATGACCAGATAAATTTAAACATTTGTGTAACAAAACATCATTCATATCATATATATATACATAGAACGATTCTTAATATGTACATGATATCCTTTTGTATCTAATACAAACAGTGAGATAATATTAGCTACACAACCAGACACAAAAACAAAATCTGTCAAAATGATGCTGCCTCTAGATAGACGAATCTCGTATTCACCAATGGCTGTTGCAGATAAAGAATCTCCATTACCAAAACGCAAATGTATCTCGCCTGGATCAAGCATCCTACTAACCCTCTGTTGAGGTTTCTCAAAGACACAGGCGGAAGCGCGGTTCGAACGAAATTGTAACTTTACAACTTTAAAACTTACCAAATAATTATTCAAAATCCAATATGAATAATTCATTTATATTTCACCCAAACATGTTATATTCGTTATCAAATAATAATATAAATAATTTATAAAATATTGCCAAACGTTTACGAAAATGTTTTTCCGTAAAATGGCATAAAACGTATTTTTGCCCGAACCGACCAACCAATACACATGGGGGCTACCTAGGTCAACCCCAATAGTACTTGGGCAGTCCATGGGCTGCCCAAACAGTGACCATTTTGTTGTTTGGATAGATGTTACCCGATAAGCCCGAAACTCACCCGGTAACATCATTTTTCATCGTTTTCACTCCGAAATACTTTCCCGGCAATTATTCCAAAGGCCAATACACATCCAATATATTTAAATAAAATATTTTTCACCACCAAAATTTCAGAATTTCCCGATATAATATGGGTATCAAAAATATCATTTTTCATGCTTTAAATCCAATTTTCTCAACATTAATCATATTAATATTTACACCAATCAAAGCCACCATAAATGAAGAACTCAAGAACAATTATAGGAGTTATAAGAGTGGTCATAACACACTAGAATGGAAACAAGTCATCAAATGATAAAATTGAACTAATATTACACTAATATTATTCAATCTAACTTCACACATGCATCTAGCCTCCAAATCCATCATCCAAATCAAAAAAGCCCCACAACTATTCTAAATATTCAAGAACAAGAAACAAACTTTCTAAACTTAAGAATATTGAATATTTCCTCAAAATCTCTTAATTTCCTTACGTTTTCTTCTTGATTTCATCACATTCTCTCAAGTTTCTTCAAGAAAACTTTTGGGAGCTTTCATGGAGGTGTATTTTTTACCAAGGGAAGCTTAGGAAAGAGAAAATAATTTCTCCTTTTATATATGGCTAGGGGCAAAATTGGGGGGAAGGGCATTTTGGTCTTTTTCAAATTTTATTTAATAAGCCTTAAGTTACTTGTCCAATTTGAATACTCCAAACTTAAAAGTCATGTCATTTATTACCAATAATAAATAAACATATATGATAATAATTATTATAAATGGATATTCATCTAATTAAATATAAAGTTAAAGTAGACAAATACAAATTGAATACTTCAATCTTAAAGTTTAATATTATTAGTAACCAATAATAATTAAACATATTACATAAAAAATACGTAATATAGATATTATTTAATTATCTAAATATTTAACATTTAAATATCTAAATAATTAATTAAGATAATTATATTATATATGTATTTTTATTTACACTAAACAGCAAAATACATATATTAATGACATGTGTTAAAATCTCATTTGATAAATAATTAATATGTATCAAATCAAATTTTGTATCAAATACAAATACATATTAATTATTAATTGACCAAAACCCTCTGATGCATGTATTTTCGTTTAATTATGCAAGTCGAGGTCATTGCATACGTATAATCCCTCATGTCACACAATATCAATATTATATCGGGGATATAGATAGGAACGTCAAATCCCTAAGGTATAATATAATCGACTTTCAAATTTACGATCTCTAAATAACACTCGGAACTCGCTACCAAAGTATACCACAGCCATGGATTTACTAGATCGTAAATACATTCAAGATACATATGCCATGTACACAGGATGACGAATTCTATCGGATACTCACAGGATATCATGAGCATCAGTCCACACCCAACGAACATGCGGAGGTCTAATCTAAATAGATCAGTGACGTGATTGCCATCAAAGTGTGGATGATGTCTCATATATCCAAAGTGGTATCTCAAGTCAAAGGACGACTATGCTACTCGACTCGAGAAGATTCCTATTGACGTTGGTGTACCATCTATTAGGAAATCTTCGGTGAGTCGTTCAATGTTTATCAAATAAACACCTACACTTCTATACGAGTCTCCCAAGACTCATGGTTCATTGGGATAAACCATCGGACCAAGTCTCGATGTACGACATGTACTGGTCTCAACGGATTTTACTAACCGACCCGTGACAGTAAATCTTAACCAGGAACTTTATTTGAGAATATATTGTTGGACAATTATGATCCATAGCGTCACTATTTGTACAGATCATGGTGTTGTTGTACAAATTAACTATGTGACAAAGGAGATTGCTCTCTTATCATTTGTGATTAGATCACCAAGATGTATAAATGATAGGAGGTCCTTATGATTTGTTTCTGGATTGAGAATGATTTGATACAGTATCAGTCCACGAAGGATAAATCATTAAATATCTCTAGTCAGAGTATTATCGAGATTGGACATCGATAATGCGTAAAAGACTAGTATTACACTTGTGCGCATTGTGAGGGCATAACAACATAGTTCTCATATATTTGGGTATATGATACTCATGCAAGTGTAAAAGGAGGTTTTGTTTTACCGATGGTATGGGAAACAGCTTCGCTCTGGATAGACCCTCTCGGAATTCCATTGGTAGTATGACTATGTGTCTATGGAAGTCCGAAATCAGGGTAGGTGTATTTGGTCTTAACCTGAGACTTGCACCGCTAATACTTGCGACAATCAATATACTTTGGTTTTGGTCGTCCAGGGCTTTAACAGGTTCTGTGTACGCCTCTGCTGGGTATATTGAGAATCGTAGTGTGTTGGGTGTGATGTCGAGATGGAAGTATCACTCCAGTCATAGTGGAGATGATGGTCACGTAGGATACGGAACTGGTTCTCTTATATGCTCGAGCTATCGGGATAATATGACTAGGTCATGATTATCCGATTATAGAGACTAGTTACCAAAGATCCGATATGTGCTTCGTACGGGGCAGAAAAAATTCCAGCCTCAGGCCTAGCACGTGACATCCGATACTGGATTGAAATACGCAATACTACGTATACTACGCCTGATATAGATCGTTTATTCCTGTAAGCATGTTTCTGGAGAATTGGGTAGGCATGGCGCTTTGCTAGAAGGCAACCTTGTCTTGTAAATCGGTACAAACGTAGTACGAGGTACTTACGTGTTCGGATAGTCCGATGACCGTATTTACTGCCAACATATCCGGGGATCTCATGGGTCGCTTCCTGAAGATTCACCGATGACGTATGACTCGCACTTTATTAATCTGGGATTAATTGGATGAGAGAGAAAATTAATCTGGGATTAACTGCGGAGATATTTTATCTGGGATAAAATATCATTTAAAGAGAGAGAACGATTAATTTGGAATTAATCGATAAAATAATATATTTGATATATTATACGAAATTGGATTTCGACGCGGAATTAAAGTTAGATTTTAATTCGGGCGAACGAATTAATTTAGAATTAATTCGTTAGTGATGTGAATAGTGATTTCGCTAGGCATAATCATTTAATTACGTCGCAACGGAAAATTCGTTAATTTGGAATTAGCGAACCCGAGCCCTGGAGTGTTTGCGAGCGCATTCATATTTTGAATTCGAGTGCGGCACGCAAGTCATATCAAGCGTCAAATCGCTAGTCGCATCTAGCGTCACATCATTCGTCAATTAAGTGATAGATGTCTTTCACTTTGAGAGATTGACACAAGTCACTATTCATGATTGATGGAAGTTGATGGAAGTTGTTGGCATAGTTGCCTTTGACTTTTAGGAAATTGAAAAATGGTATATGTTAATTAATTTTGAAAATTAATTAACCATTACACATTTTCCATCTCTCTCTCTCTTGGTTCACGATTTTGGAGCCAAAAATTCTCTTCCTCTCTCTCTCGGCATTACCAGCCCTTCTTCCTTCTGTTTTCTAGTTTGACCGAAACTAATATGAGAAGCAAGTGATTTTTGTGGCAAAAATCAAGGTGCTAGCACACATTGAGTTATCCTAAGGTGATAGGGAAGTATTTCGTGAGCTTGGAATCCATTTTGGAAGCTTGGAGCTTGAAGACTTCATGGAGGACCATGGCCGAATTTCTTGGAGGACCACACAGCCCACTGCCGAATGCACCAAGGAGGCAGAAAATGATTTTTGTGTTCACCGCATCGTCTCAACCGCTCGATGTAAGTATTCCGCAACTTCTTCGATTGTATTCACATGTGTTATTTATGCTTTGTATTTGATCCTCAGGACCGTAGAACTACAACAATGGTATCAGAACGGAGTAAAAGTATGAAATATGACTTAGGGTTAAAATTTGGGTAAAATGTGTTTGAGCATGATTTAATTAAATTGGATGTTTGAGTATGCTTATAACATGTTTTATTGAGGATTGATTGGATCAATTTGATGAAATGTTGTTTGGAACAAATCTGCCCAAAAATTTAGGCTTGGCCGAATTAAACAGATCCTAAATGTCTTGGAATTTTGTTTCGTTGATCATTGGATGAGTTGGAAACGATTGGGTAATGTTGAATTGGATTTAGTTGGATTGAATTCGGAATCGAACAAATAAATCTCAAATTGCCGAGAGTAAAGGAAGCATGAATTGGGTTTGATTTTTGATTAAATTGTGTTGGACATGATTTAATGTTAATGAGCATGATTAATTGTGTAAATTGATGTTTTAGAAATGTTAATTTGGGTGATTAATTATGTAATGCACTTTGAGTAATTAAATTGTGAAATTGGATTTTTTGTAATTTAATTATTTGGGCTTAAAATTGGATTTGGGCTTGAAATGTTGTTATTGGGCTTATTGGGTTTGGTTGTACTAAGTTGGGTTTATGCTAAATTGGTTGGATCCAATTGGGCCCAAAACCGTTTCCATAAAGCCCAAATGCGACTAATAGACCTTTAATAAATTTAATTGGGCCTAATGAGCCTAAATTGATTTCTAGGCTTATGGGGTAATTCCTGGATTGTGTTTTGGTTATTGGGTTTGACCCAAGTTGACCAAAAGTCCACGCCTTAAAGAAATTAATTAAAAGCCCATTGGACTTTAATTAAATTGACGTTGGACGTTAATCGGCTTTGAGACCCGTAACGATTAAATTTGGAATTTAAATCGTAAAGGTTCGTTAAATAAAGTGTAGTATTTAATTTGGAATTAAATAGTGAATTAGTATTAAATACAAATTGAATTGGATTTAATTTTGTAGTTTAATTTAATTCAAGAATTCGTACTTTGAGTACTTATTCGCAAAACGAGTTTGACTCGCGCAAAATCAAATAGTTGTTTGAACATTGGATGATCATTAATTATCAGATTAATTAATTTGATTAGATTGATTGATAACATGCTTGTGTGAATACATGGTTGCGATGCATGAATAATGTATATCGGATGGATATTAGATGGGTGGGGCAATTTTAGAAATTGTTGTAATAAATTTGGAATTTCTTAATTGGACCTGCGTGTCCAGCCTTATTACCTCCTTACTCTTTGTATTCTCTTCTCACATATTCCCCTCAATGTAAATGAGGTTTCTTTAGAAGTGTAGTGTAACGGGTAGAAGCAATACTTGTGCTAGCGGGAGAGAGGAAACAGAGAGATTTGATCTAGGATCAATGTGTTAAGTATCCATCCGCATATCATTATTATATTTATTTATATGCGCTTTATTATGCGTTTAGGGTGTATGATGATGAGACCTTAACAAAGATAATAAATTGGTTGCCAATATGCACGTGAAAAACCCTCACAAAATATTAAGCGTTTTTCCTTCCATTGAGTGATTCTTACTCAAGATCCAAGACTGGCATTGGTTTGTTGGCCAAAGTCAAGGCCTTTGTCCGTCGAGGATGTGTTTGAATCACGAGAGCTTTGTTCCATATTGGTGTCTTGTCCAAGTTGTGGTTTGTTGGCCAAAGTCAAGACCACTTCTTGTCCATCGACATTGATTACGAAGCTTTCCATGGTCAATGGGTCACGCTTGACTGGGATCACTAAGTTTGTTGTGCCAAAGCCAAGGCTTAGTTGATTCAGAGGAAAACGGTTAGGCAATATATTGGATATATTGGCATATATATTGTATATATGTTTCGGACTTGGATGTCCCCCTACTAGATCTAGGAATGGGATTGGATTGGATTCAATTGATCTTAGAGATCTACCTAGTTAATTATCATACAATTTGTTGGCGAAAGTCAAGATTGTGTGATATTTAACGGGATCCTAGCCCGCTAGGAAACACGGTTTCCCGAGTACTCGATAGAGGGTTAGAGACTCGCCGAAAAATAGTGGGAGGCAAGAATTGAATTTGCAATATTCGTTTAATTACTTGCCATACGCGCTCAAATCAAATATCATTCGTCAAATAAATTAAATGTTAGTTGGACTAATATTTAAATGTTGTTTTAAATTAACAGTTGGACTGTATTCAAACAATTCAATTATAATTGATTAAATAGTTGGACTATAGTAATCATTATAATGAATAGTACCAAAATCGTTGATTAAATAGTTGGACTATTAGAATCAAGATAAAATTGAAAGATTGACATTTAAAACATAATCCTAGGGAAAATGTATTTAAATGATTTAATTTTTCAAATTGGGAATAAAATTTCAGGATGGTCCTAGAAACTAATAAGTTACTTTATTTGATAAAATAACATATTAGGCCTATGCCCGGAGTTAAGCAAATAGTAGAGCATGATCTTTGGAAGATTCATTTAATGATAACTTAAATGCTTAATCCATTAAGCTTGCCAATTAGACTCCTTAATTTCTTAATCAGAACTAAGGATTAGATCATTAAAGTATGATACTGAAATTGAAGGATCTTCATAAATCTATACTTAGATTTTAGAAGTACTAAAATTGCAATAATAACTCTTGGAGAGTTAATGACTATTCTCAAGAAGACAAAGTCAAAATTGTAAATAGACAAGTAGCGCTAGTCGCACCTTACTTCGATATTCCAAAAGGCCAAGGCTTGGCCAAAGGCTTCTGGAATGTGAAAAAGGCAAAGGCAAAATCATTATAATCTTCTGGGAAGATAAAAGGACATATCCCAAAATGTCTGTCTAAATTGTGGCAAACGGGATCGCGGAAGCGTGACTGCCATTTGGACAAAGCAGACATGAAGGAATTGAAGACGGTGCAAGGCTCCGACTTCAAATATGTTTGTCATATTATGTTCACTACTAGTATTAAAATTGGATTTTAGATACTTAGTGTGGTACATAAAAATATACTGATGTTCAGAATCTGCTATGAGCATGACATTGACTTCAGATTGAGATTTAATCTACGAATTGAAAACGGGACTAAAGTCGTTGTTTTAACCGTAGATACCTAATTTAGGAACTACCCTTCGGGTGTGTTCTTAAATTAGGAAACTGTTATAATGTAACTAGTTTGACTAGAGACATTATCTTTATATCAGTGTTTAATTCGTTGTGAATTTACCTTTATATTCTAGAACACTAAATTGATTTATTAGATAAAGATGATATTGAGATAAACACATTAGATGTGAATAACATAATTTATATTTTGAATATAAATAAAATCTCAAAACATAGAACATGACAAACAAATAGCTCAAACTGATTTGATCAGATGAAACTTAATTGTGGCATTGTTGTCTGGGACACAATCAAACAAGACTCGTATATCCGCACTTTTGAAGAGTGGGTACTATGACTAATTTGATTCCATTCAAATAAAGTCTACGAATCTAGTTTATTGGGCAAAGTGCCTAAAACACTATTTACTTGGTAAAAGTGCAAATGTCACAGATCTGTTAGCTTTAGTTCATAGTGAAGCAAGTGGGCCCATGTCTAGCTAGGCTAGAGGTGGATATGAATATTTCGTGACCTTTACGGATGTGGCATCGCGTTATGGTTATGTGTTTCTTTTGAAGAACAGAAATCGAAAACTTTTATTATTTCGACACGAAATAGACAAACAGATCGGCTAAAGTATTATACCGTCACGGTAAGACCGTAATGGAAAATACTTAAGCAATAAGTTTCTCATATACTTGAAAGAGTATAGTATTCTTTCAATGAGGACTCCTCCCGGAACACGTCATTTTGACGATGTGTCCGAACGGATTAACCAAATTTTGTTGGACATGATAAGGTTAATCATGAGTCGCTCTGAGCTACCATTCCTTCAAAGGATACGCTTTAAACAGTACAGAACTTATTTTGAATAAGGTTCCATAAAATCTGTTTGACAGACTTCATATTAGATATGAATAGGAAAGAAACCAGGTTTCTCATTCCTGAATATTTGGGTATGCTAGGCATACGTTTGGATGATACCAAACTAGAACCCAAATCGGATAAGTGCCTAATTGTAGGTTATCATAGGGATACCAAAGTATAGTACTTATACAACTCACATGAGAACAATTTTATTGTGGCTCACCATGCAGTTTTCCTAAGAGGAATACCTATATGCAGTGGTAAGTGGGAGGATAGTAAAACTCGATGAAAATCGGAGTAATACTATTCCAGGCACCAAGTCCTTAATGGAACACAAATAGTTCATCAAGGATGAAACTGTACCAGTAATCTTCAAATACATAAGAACCGCGTAGGTCGGAGAGAGTCAGAAAACAACCTGGGGTATGGGTTTCTGATCTCACCTCATACAGATGTCAATCTTATTGAGGAATATGAACTGACTACGTATGAGGAAGTAATACAAGGTATCGACTCCCTCATTATGGCTAAGTGCCATGATGTCCGAAATGGATCCCATGTATACTAACTAAGTTTAGACACTAGTTGTTGTACCATAAGGCATTGTGCCTATTGGTACTTATAAGTCTTCAAGGAAGACATACATGGATGTCAACATACCAACGCACTAAGCTAGGCTTGTAGAGAAAAGGTATCGTTATCAACATTGTGTTGATTACAAAAAAATCTTTTAACTGTTGCCACGGTAAATCCATTTGGATAATGCTTGCAGATGCTGCATGTTTTATTTATGAAATATGGCAGCTAAATGCCAAAACCGCTTTCCTTAACGGAAACCTTTGGAGGATGTTTACAACATCATGTCGGTTTTGTCATACCAAAACTAGCAACAAGGTTTGCAGGTTAATCGATCCATGTTTGGATTAAAGCAAGCATTAGGTTCTTGGAATTATCGTTTTGATGTAATCATAATGGTTTATGATTTAATTCAAAACGAAAAAGATTCTTATGTATATAAGGAGGTTAGTGGGAGCGCACTGACAGATATTGTCCTATAAATAATGATAATATGTCATTTCTTGGAAATGATATTCCCATAATACAATCGGTGAAAGCTTGGCTTTCGAGAAAACTCTCTGAGAAATCGTACATTGAAAAATGTACGTGACCTGGTGTCTCATACGCTTTGAGCATATGGATTCACAAAGAGGCCAATCTAAGTGATAGTCACTGGATTGATGTTAAGAACATTCGTTAGTATCTTAGAGATCTAAGGATGTTGTCTTAATCTATGGAGATGGAGAACTTGAAGTGACTAGAATCACTGTAGCAAGTTTCCTAACCGATAATAACGACTATAAGTCGCAAACGGTACTATACAGTTTGAATAACGGTACAGTGAGTTGGAAATCTTCCAAACAAGATACTGTTACTGAATAAACAACAAATGTGGGTTATTACTGCAGCTGAGGCAGCAATAGAAGCCATATGGGTCGATAATAAATCTAATTAGATTAGATATAGTTCTATTAGCAGCTGAGCTAGGCTACAACACAGCCTAAAGAATTAATGGTCTCATCAACGATCTAGATACATACTTCGATATTCATCTGATTCGTTCGGATCATACATCATGGCGCTGTGATGATCGTATAAATCGCATCAGATGATAATCATGCAATTCCGCTGACGAAAGCCCTTCTCAGCAATTTGAGCCAACCGTACATAGTTCGGGTGTCAGACACTCGAGTGACTGGCTATAGGACCAAGTCTCGATGTACGACATGTACTGGTCTCAACGGATTTTACTAACCGACCCGTGACAGTAAATCTTGACCAGGAACTTTATTTGAGAATATATGTTGGACAATTATGACCCATAGCATCACTATTTGTACAGATCATGGTATTGTTGTACAAATTAACTATATGACAAAGGAGATTGATCTCTTATCATTTGTGATTAGATCACCAAGATGTATAAATGATAGGAGGTCCTTATGATTTGTTTCTGGATTGACAATGATATGAGACAGTATCAGTCCACGAAGGATAAATCATTAAATATCCCTAGTCAGAGTATTATCGAGATTGGACATCGATAATGCGTAAAAGACTAGTATTACACTTGTGCGCATTGTGTGGGCATAACAACATAGTTCTCATATATTTGGGTATAGGATACTCATGCAAGTGTAATAGGAGGTTGTGTTTTACCGATGGTACGGGAAACAGCTTCGCTCTGGATAGACCCCCTCGGAATTCCATTGGTAGTATGACTATGTGTCTATGGAAGTCCGAAATCAGGGTAGGTGTATTTGGTCTTAACCTGAGACTTGCACCGCTAATACTTGCGACAATCAATATACTTTGGTTTTGGTCGTCCAGGGCTTTAACAGGTTCTGTGTACGCCTCTGCTGGGTATATTGAGAATCGTAGTGTGTTGGGTGTGATGTCGAGATGGAAGTATCACTCCAGTCATAGTGGAGATGATGGTCACGTAGGATACGGAACTGGTTCTTTTATATGCTCGAGCTATCGGGATAATATGACTAGGTCATGATTATCCGATCATAGAGACTATTTACCAGAGATTCGATATGTGCTTCGTACAGGGCAGACACAATTCCAGCCCCAGGCCTAGCATGTGACATCCGATACTGGATCGAAATACGCAATACTACGTATACTACGCCTGATATAGATCGTTTATTCCTGTAAGCATGTTTCTGGAGAATTGGGTAGGCATGGCGTTTTGCTAGAAGCCAACATTGTCTTGTAAATCGGTACAAACGTAGTACGAGGTACTTAAGTGTTCGGATAGTCCGACGACCGTATTTACTACCAACATATCCGGGGATCTCATAGGTCGCTTCCCGAAGATTCACCGATGACGTATGACTCGCACTTTATTAATCTGGGATTAATTGGATGAGAGAGAAAATTAATCTGGGATTAATTGCGGAGATATTTTATTTGGGTTAAAATATCATTTAAAGAGAGAGAACGATTAATTTGGAATTAATCGATAAAATAATATATTTGATATATTATACGGAATTGGATTTCGACGCGGAATTAAAATTAGATTTTAATTCGGGCGAACGAATTAATTTAGAATTAATTCGTTAGCGACATGAACAGTGATTTCGCTTGGCATAATCATTTAATTACGTCGCAACGGAAAATTCGTTAATTTGGAATTAGCGAACCCGAGCCCGGGAGTGTTTGCGAGTGCATTCGCATTTCGGATTCGAGTGCGGCACACAAGTCACATCAAGCATCAAATCGCTACTCGCATCTAGCGTCACATCATTCCTCAATTAAGTGATAGATGTCTTTCACTTTGAGTGATTGACACAAGTCACCATTCATGATTGATGGAAGTTGATGGAAGTTGTTGGCATAGTTGCCTTTGACTTTTAGGAAATTGAAAAATGGTATATGTTAATTGATTTTGGAAATTAATTAACCATTACACATTTTCCATCTCTCTCTCTCTTGGTTCACGATTTTGGAGCCAAAAATTATCTTCCTCTCTCTCTCGGCATTACCAGCCCTTCTTCCTTCTGTTTTCTGGTTTGACCGAAACTAATAAGAGAAGCAAGTGATTTTTGTGGCAAAAATCAAGGTGCTAGCACACATTGAGTTATCCTTAGGTGATAGGGAACTAATTTCGTGAGCTTGGAATCCATTTTGGAAGCTTGGAGCTTGAAGACTTCAATGGAGGACCATAGCCGAATTTCTTGGAGGACCACACAGCCCACTGCCGAATGCACCAAGGAGGTAGAAAATGATTTTTGTGTTCACCTCATCATCTCAACCGCTCGATGTAAGTATTCTGCAACTTCCTCGATTGTATTCACATGTGTTATTTATGCTTTTTATTTGATCCTCGGGACCGTAGAACTCCAACATATATAACTTATAGTGACGCTTCCCAATGTCATTTAAAATTATGTTGTAACTGCGCACTATATTGTAAATCATTGGGTCTTTGTCTAATATATACATATCACTAAATCGAATTTAGTTTCAATCTAATCGTAATTAGATCGAATACGTATATAAAAATATGAGGTGCTACCACTAAGTAAGTAATATTATGAAAAAATGAATTCTTTGTATTCATGAATCAGATATAAATACGATCCGGATTGGCGCTCCGAGCTCCAACCCTAACAATTTCTCCTACTTGCTCTAGTGCCAATCCACGATATCATATACATATCTTAATAGGTATCTTATGCGCATGGCCCTGAAGAGCTCACCTAGCACTCAAGAGGTAGGCAATAACGAGTAGGTACGCTATATCATATTGAGTTTGTCCAACAAACCCAAACATTTCCCTTAGCCAACATCATTCATATTTTGTAGAATCCAACTTATACATCAATATGATTCAGATGCAACATGAATATTGTGCTACATCTATTGAGTTGTGAAAGTATTTAGGGATCATTTCCAAAATTCTATACAGACAACTGCAAGCACAACAGTAATATCAAAACTTCTAATTTATAAGGTCACTATGCAATTTCATAAGTCAATACTTCATAAGTGGTAACTAATTCCACTCACACAGTAGAATCATATGTGACACTCCACCTGCATCTTTTCTGACTCTTTATGACGTAGACCATCTAACGTCATAATTAGACTCAAAACTAATCTGACCCTAATGGTTGCGGACTATATTCTCCATGAATAAGAAACTCGTTCTTAATATCTCAAAGAGAACAAAGAACATATTTCAAGACTCATCATATGGTCTACAGGGTATCAAAATAGCTAGTAACAATTACGATTAAATTGATATCTTTAATCGCACATAATATAGTATTCATTATGCCATCATCCTATGATTAATAAGATTGACTAGACATTCTAATCAATTTATATTTCGACAAAGGAATCATCATTTACGAAAGATGAATACTATATAGAAGAGACACACTAACTGTCAAACAGTTATACAAACTATCAAACAATTAATCTTATTGTGCCCTTTATTAGATAATATATAATGCACGACTAACGAGAGTATCTCACAAGTCTCTTAGTTTTATATCATAAATAAAACCTTATATTGAATATAACAGAGATCACTTTCACTGCTATCATTGAGAAAAGAAGACTTAGGTAAACCTTTTACCTCACAAACATATCATTATTACAATAAAAATGACAATGTCGTTAGGATATATATATAACACCATAAAGAAATTTGTACGCTCCCACTAACCCTACTATCACATATGTATTCTCTATGCTTTGATAAAATCAGACAATCTGACTGATATCAAAATTAGAGAACACATATTTTCAGAAAGCTCGTCTGAGTCTACAATAGGCTCTATAAGCTAGTATATTAAACTGTGATCTTAGCAGAATACAAACTCCATGGCCATTCTAGAATGAAATCATCAAACAAATAAATCACAATGGATCTCTTATTCGAAGAACCATTCAGGAAAGCCACTTTGCATTCCTAACTAAAATACATAGTTTAATATCAACATTAACCAACAGATATTTAATTGATCAATTAGTGTGACTAGAGATACGTATCCTCAGAATCTACTATAGATTGCTGAGTATAACATTTCACACTGTCATACTATAAAGGTCAAACCTTTAATAAGCTCACTTTGCTTTTGCTACGAAAAACATTTGCACATTTTATGAATGATTCATAACGAAAGATTAATCAAGTTCCAAACTTGATTGTAGTAAGTTATGAACAACCTTAGATCTATGGTTTAATGCTAACTTCCAAAATCGATATCAAATATCACTCACACTATAAGATATAGGATAATTTTCTTCGATAAGTAAACAACAGAATCATTTAGTATCAAATACTTCACAAATGATTCTAACATCCTATTGGACTTATATGGAAGATGTCTAAGGGTCGTTTCATCTTATTAATTATGTAGTTCCATTTATAGTTTATCATTCTCACATTTGACTTCAATAAGTCGAGTCTTTTCTATAATAGTCAACATCATATGTTACACATCAAGTAATAAAATAATTTTATTAATCGGGATTGTAGAAAAGATATTCTATCAAATAGAATACAATATTCTATTAAATAGAATAAATGATAAACTTTTTCTTATACCTCCGAGGCGCAAGTACTTTTCAATTATATAACCATTATACAAAAGAAATATTCAAATCGCAAACTTTTAAGATTCGAATTTTCTACTTATACATATCATATACATATCTGTAGAAACTAATGGAACATGAATTAAAATGATGAATGAGTGTTACTGGAACATATCCCAAAGAGTATTGAAACTAATTCAATAACACTCAATATCAAATGAATCAAATCATATAAGATTCGATTTCTCCCACTGACCAATTCTATCACGATAGAATCGTAGAAGAATAATATTCAGTAAGAATCATATTCATTGAATAATCTTAGAAATAATTGTCATAAATTCAAATATTTGATCGTATCAAATACCCTTGAACAATTCAAAGATTCATGATGAATTTTAAAGATACAGTTTTCAAAACTTCAAATCGAATATCTTTGAACTATTCAAAATATTCTATCAGCGTTTCATCAGAAACATATTGAAAGTTCTCGAATCATTCAAGACGTTCAATAGGTGTTATTTTAGAAACACATAACTAAGTCATGACAACTCATTAACTAAGT
Organism: Zanthoxylum bungeanum; assembly: GCA_019454045.1. NCBI lineage: Eukaryota > Viridiplantae > Streptophyta > Magnoliopsida > Sapindales > Rutaceae > Zanthoxylum > Zanthoxylum bungeanum. Next base: position 40,998 of record SKCR01010083.1, read on the forward strand.
TACGAAGTAAAGAAAACTATCCAAGGTAATTTTTAATTCATTAAACTACATACATATAATGTATTAATTTAATAAATTTGTGGTCCAATGACGATCATTGGTCAAATGAGATTTAATCACATTCGTGAATACAATATTCATTAAATGGATAAGAATATATGGTGTGATCTCGTAACAGACCATCATTTACAATACAGAATAAGCATCCAATGCTTAAGTGATAAAATCTCATAAAGCACTGTTCAAAATTATTTACTTTACCGAATATTTTTCCTAATATTTATCTCTTTGTCAATGACACTACTAGTCATATTAAAATATGTAACAACTGTTTATAAAGAACAAGTAACTATCCCATAGTCGCAAGTTTTGATATCATATATCAAAACAATCATTAAACAATATTTTAAATAACTAGACGGGAATCAATATTCTCTACAATACCTATAGTTGTCGTATTATGAGAATCAATATTCTCTACACACAACTATACACATATCCTTTATTTAGGTTTATAATTTGTCTTCAACTATTCACAACAATTGCAAATAATTCATTAGCAAACTGTGTTAGACACATTACCTTTAAAGGTCACTAAAGCCAAGAATCGTCATTATCGGATAAACAAATACCTAATGAGATTTTGTCAATCAAGAATTTCGAGACATGAACTAATTCACGTCAATTCTTACTGCACAATAAATTATTCTCTCTACAGAATTATATCCTAAAACGGATATCTATTTAGATTACCTACTGTGACTTAGTAACTAAGCCACTAATCATTTTGATTTTTCCAGAAAATCGGAACAACAGTTCCCGATGGTTTTGACTAATCTAACAATATTCATGCCTACTCTTAATCTAAAACCTATTCTAGAAATCTGTAACCATAAGGAAAGTCAGAAAACATATATATATATATTATAAAGCACAATGGTATGTGAGGAAAGAGAATGTAACAGATGGTTAGGATTAAGAGAGATAATGTATCCAAGGGCTATCTTTATGTGGCTTAATTGGCGGCTCGGATCATTTCATTATAATCTAATGGCTGATAAAGAATTATTTCATTATATAATCTCTATAAAAATGGAAAATGAAAATTACTAAATAAATTAAAGAATAAAATCACTTATTAATTGAAAATGAAAACTACCAAATAAATTAAAAAATAAAATAATTTAATTAAAAAATAAAATCATTTCATTATAAATAAATTAAATAACAGAATCTCAATCTCTCTCTAAATTCTGTAACACCGTTCCGTAGGCACGGGCACACACTAGTATATATATATATATATGCATGCAGTGGATTAAAAGTTTAATTCTATCAACACTATAGAATAAGGAAAAAACATAAGCGGCAATTTTCATAATATTACACAATGCCTTAGTTATGGATTTTTAACCTAGCAGTGCCTCCCATTATTTTACGAAATACCGTAATCCCAACGGAAACGAAAATTTAATAATTAAATCGAATTCCATAATGGGAAGTGGACCCCATGAATATATTTCGACTCACAGTTTTGGCACATTCTCGCCTACGTATATTCACAGTTAGACAACTTATTGTCAATCACAGTCACTGTCACTCCTGATTTTGGTCCTGATCGTTTCTCGTTGTGATAGCTTTGGCACGTTCACAGGAGGCGTATCAAGGCTTCATTTGTCAGTGACAAACTCAAGCTACCGATGTAGTCCTGACAACTTTAGCAAGTTCAGGATTTCCACTTTCACTTGAATTTTCTCTTATCTATAAGTTCTACCGGCGCAAATGAACTATCATCAACCATAACTGCACAACTTTGGCACGTTACAGCTACAACATCAAAAAAATATTTGCATTCGAACTGACAAGGCGGACCAAGAAACAGGTATTCCCAATACTAGTTACTTCAATGCCTTATTTAACGAGGATTTTCCTATTGTCAAACAATCTGAAATTAAGCAAATTAATTTCACATGCATGTGGAAATAAAAAAAATTAGATTAAATATCATATATCAAGCATGACAAATGCAATGGATGTAGGATCGGACTCGCTCTGATACAATTTTTGTTGGGGTTTTCTCAAAGGTGTAGGCGGAAGTGCGGTTCTAGTAAAATCGTAACTTTAAAACTTTTAAACTTACCAAATAAATTATTCAATATCCTATATGAATAATTCATTTATATTTCACCCAAACATGTTATATTCGTTATCAAATAAAAATATAAATAATTTAGAAAACATCTCGAAACTTTTACGAAAATGTTTTTCTGTAAAATGGCATAAAATGCGTTTTTGCCCGAACCGACCAACCAATACACATGGGGGCTGCCCAGGTCAGCCCCAATAGTACTTGGGCAGTCAATGGGCTGTCCAAACAGTGACCATTTCGCTGTTTGGACAGCCCTTACCCAGTAAGCCCGAAACTCACCCAGTAATACTGGTTTTTATTATTTTCATATATTTTCACTCCGAAATACTTTCCAGTAATTATTCTAATTCCCAATACACATCCAATATATTTGAATAAAATATTTTTCATCACCAAAGTTCCAGAATTTTTCAGATGTAATTTGGGTATCAAAAATATCATTTTTCATGCTTTAAATCTAATTTTCTCAACATTAATCATATTAATACTTACACCACCTGTCAAAAAAAAAAATACTTACACCAATCAAAGCCACCATAAATGAAGAACTCAAGAATAATTTTAGGAGTTATAAGAGTGGTCATAACACTCTAGAATGGAAACAAGTCATCAAATGATAAAATTGAACTAATATTACACTAATATTATTCAATCTAACTTCACACATGCATCTAGCCTCCAAATCCATCATCCAAATCAAAAAAGCCCCAAATACCAATAAAGAAAGAAACCCTAGAACTATTCTAAATATTCAATAACAAGAAACAGACTTTCTAAGCTTAAGAATATTGAAGATTACCTCAAAATCTCTTAATTTCCTTAAGTTTTCTTCTTGATTTCATCTCTCTCAAGTTTCTTCAAGAAAACTTTTGGGAGCTTTCATGGAGGTGTATTTTCGACCGAGGGAAGCTTCGGAAAGAGAAAATAATTTTCCCTTTTATATATAGCTAGGGGCGAAATTGAGGGGAGGGGCATTTTGGTCTTTTTCAAATTTTATTTAATAAGCCTTGAGTTACTTGTTCAATTTGAATACTCCAAGCTTAAAAGTCATGTCATTTGTTACCAATAATAAATACACATATGTAATAACAATTATTACAAAAGGATATTAATCTAATTAAATATAAAGTTAAAGTAGACAAATTCAAATTGAATACTTCAACCTTAAAGTTTAATATTATTAGTAACCAATAATAAGTAAACATACTACATAAAAATTATGTAATATAGATATTATTTAATTATCTAAATATTTAACATTTAAATATCTAAATAATTAATTAAGATAATTATTATTATATATGTATTTTTATTTGTTAAGGATATGCCCTATACCCAACTTGTGGATGGGCTATATGTACATGTATTTGTAATATTTTCATTAATTAATAAAATGGCAATCTTTATTATATGTGTCTTACATAACCTATATGAATCATCAACACTGTAATAAAGCCCTTGGAGTAATAAGACGATGGCTTCCACGCCTTATAAGAATCATTACTCTTAAATGTTCATAGTCATAGTTTTGTGAATAATCTGGGCGTTCACAAAGCGGAGAGACTAGCATGATGATATGATCCACCCTTAAGTGGGGTAGCCGATCTCATAGGCTGCTAGCGGAGATCCGTCCGCTTGGTGTATCACATGGATGCATGAGTTGCTCGTGTCCATCGAACTGACCGCTGAAAGTTTTCATATGGAGTGTTTATCCCATGTGTCTGTGAGAACTTTCATGTATCGATTATATGACTAGTCCTTAGACTTGAGGTCTTTACAATCTTATGTGTGGATCAAATAACTTTGACATTCTCCTTCCTCATTTCAAAATATCTGGTCATAAGGGTATGATTAGGTCATTTTTTGAAACACATGAAGTTTGTAAAGATACAACATAGAATCGTCACTCTCTCAGATAATATTTTCTTATAAGAGTAGTATTCCAATTCGCGGGTTGATATGTGTGATCAGTGCTTAAGACTGTGGCCACAGCAGAAGAATCAGGTGAGATTCTTGGGTTAGCACGATTCACGACACTATCAACATCATACCTTTAACCATATGGGTAGACACTTTTCATACCTTAGTTCAATAGGTGGGGATACAGTGAGGTGAGAGACTGTATCATATGTAAATCGCATACAGAATGGGTATATATATCTTTCCTTCTCATTTGGGGGCCTTGGCATGTTGCTAGATGTCAAACTTGGTCATTGAAATCGAACGACCATCTGATCGGATGATAATTTATGTTCGATTAAATTATCACGATTCATTTCATGTCCAACTTGAGGGGAACCAAACAGGTCACACACAACAAAGTCGAAATCAATGGTTAACAGTGCACAGTATAAATATAACAGCATATATGATTGTTGTAGGAATTATTCATAAATGGTTCAATGTGTTTAATTATTGAACAGATCATTTATGAGGTTCCATAGTGGCTTAGGGATTGGTGAATGACGATGGGGGCACTTTGGCAATTGGAATAAAAAAATTACTATTCACATAAATAGTAAATTTTTTTGTTATTTGTTTTGAATTCCAATTCGGCTCAAACACTTATTAGGGTTTTATAATCTCATTTAACCACTAAATTAAAATACAATGACTAAGATTATATTAGGTTTTATCCCACATCGGATTCTTAATTAATTTTGTTGTCTTTGGAGCACTATATAAACCCAAAGAATTCTTCACAAATTTTTAAACCAAACCTTTCATATCTTGGGTTTATATAAGTGAGCAACTCTAAATTTTAAGAGTAAGCCACTGATTTTGAGGATCCTTAAGTCTAATTGACTAGAGGAACCTTGAGTTAAAAGTTTTGAGGTATTTGCCTAGGCTACCACCAAGGGCAAAATACATGTGCACTCAAGGCGTAGTCTTGTCGTTGAGTTTTGGCTTTGGTGTGTGCATCTTTGGAGGCCACACACTTGGGTGGCTCTTTGGAACGTGGAAGAGCTTACTGAGTTCGAGAAAAACTTGTAGATTGGAGGGAGGACTGGAGGAGTCTACGGTTCAAGTAAGTCTTTTTCTTTCTTTATTTTATTTAGAGTTCTTATGATAGTTAGCATGTTTAGGTTTATGTTCTTTGCATGTTTTATGAGTTTTATGCTTAGAATATATAGTAACATGCCTAGACTTGTAGAATAATCAAAACAAATGGGTCTTGGGCAAAGGGAAAGCGGCATAATAATTTTTTATTTTCCGCTGCGCACTCGCGGCCGCTTCCCAACATTTTACACTAAACCACAAAATACATATATTAATGACATGTGTCAAAATCTCATTTGATAAATAATTAATATATTTTAAATCAAATTTTGTATCAAATACAAATACATATTAATTATTAATTTACCAAAATCCCATAATGCATGTATTTTCGTTTAACCGTTAAACGATTTGAATTAACTTATTTAATCTGGTAAAGTATTATGAATAATATGTATTATTTATAACGTGTTACCCAAGTGCTCAATGAGTACAATTAATATTGTGGGAATCTCTAAGTTTAGGCTTTTCCGTCACGGAATATAAAATTTCATGTCCATAATTCACCCACTCGTAAATTGTGACAACCACGGATAATCTCGCTTTACTATGCAAGTCGAGGTCATTGCATACGTATAATCCCTCTGTCACAGGCTATCAATATTATACTGGGGATATAGATAGGAACGTCAAATCCCTAAGGTATAATATAGTCGACTTTAAAATTTATGATCTCTAAATAACACTCGGAACTCACTTCTGAAGTATACCACGGTCATGGATTTACTAGATCGCAAACACGTTCAAAATACATATGCCTTGTACACAAGAATGACGGATTCTATCTAATACTCACAGGATATCATGAGCATCAGTCCACACCCAACGAGCAGGCGGAGGTCTGATTTAAATATATCGGTGACGTGATTGCTATCAAAGTATGGAGGATGTCTCATATATCCAAAGTGGTATCTCAAGTCAAAGGACCACTATGCTACTCGACTCGAGAAGATTCCTATTGATATTGGTGTACCATCTATTAGGAAACCTTTGGTGAGTAGTTCAGTGTTTATCAAATAAACACCTACACGTCTATACGAGTCTCCCAAGACTGATGGTTCATTGGGATAAACTAGCAGACCAAGTCTCGATATACAACATGTACTGGTCTCAACGGATTTTACTAACCAACCCGTGTCAGTAAATCTTGACCATGAACTTTATTTGAGAATATATAACTTATAGTGACGCTTCAAAATGTCAATTACAAACTATGTTGTAACTGTGCACTATGTTGTAAATCATGTGGTCTTTGTCTAATATATACATATCACTAAATCAGATTTAGTTTTAATCTAATCGTAATTAGATCGAATATGTATATAAAAACAAGAGGTGATACCATTACGTAAGTAATATTATGGAAAAATGAATTATTCGTATTCATGAATCAGATATAAATACGATCTGGAATAGCACTCTGAGCACCAACCCTAACACCCTCAGCCTCTGCAACGAATTGCAGAAGTGAGTAGGACTAGCAGAATCTAAAACCCATTCAGAACCAATAGCTTCACAAGCCAAAGAGATATCAATGATAGGGAAAATAAATATACCTGATGCGGCAGCTCTCTCCCGTTTGATGGAAGCTATGTAGTCTGGACAGTTGCGCCTCCAATGTCCAATCTTGCTACAATGGTGGCACTTGTCCTCGACGGCTTTCTTCTTCGACTTGCTCGGCCTTGCCATATTTCCTTTGGGAGGAACACTAGAACCAGTCTTCTTTGCCTTTTTCTTCTTTTTCTTGCCTAATCTCGTAGATTGAGAAGAATGAGAACTAGGCAAAGAAGACTTCGAAATGAGTGTCGTGTAACACCCCGGTAACCCGATGAATACTAAGTTAGGAATGGAATATTACCTATTATTTGATCATATTGAAGTGGGTATTAGGCTCATGAAATTACTTTAAGCTTATTCGACAAATTCCTTGTTGCATCGTTAAGAAATTCAATTTAAGGTTTAATACAGATAGTCTTTAGTATTCGGACTGTAACTTTCTCATACGATATCTTATTTTTATGAATTTTATATTGTTTGAAAGCTAAGGCCGAGATCTACAACTTTTGTGTTGTACATTTCTTCAAATTCGAAGTTGAATTAGACCGAAAATGTAGATCAGATTCGGTTGAACTGTGCTAAGGACTGATTTGGGAAATTCTAAAAGAATTGTGAGACTTGGACCACTACCATTGTATCTAGAAAATACTTATCAGTATTAAAACTTATTGCCATTTTTTAAGTATTATTACTAAATGTCAAGAATATGTATCATAAGTGTTAAAGGCTAGAAGTATATAAAGAAAGAAAATGCCAAATTTCCTACACACACCCACACATACGTTTCTTCTCTTCCCTTCTTCTTTATTCTTCAAGCCAACTTCATGGTCAAGATTTCAGAATTTCCCCACCATTTTTACTCAAGATCAAGTGCTCCAAAGCCACATGCAAGCCTAGAAATGATGAAATGAGGCCTATGGAATTCTATTTTTGTAGAAACAATTTGATTCAAGCTGAGAAAAGTTAAACCCAAACCTTGATTTGTTAAATTTTGATGGATTGATGTTTGAAAGAGTGATGGTAGCTTATGTTGGTGATGTAAATATGATTATTGGGTTGGAAATGAAGGGTTTGAGAAACCCCCATAAATGGTGAAATCCCTAATTGTGAATTTGAGTTGGGGTTTATAAATGATAATGATTTGGTTTTAAGATATTGTTTAAGAGTGGAATTGATGATATATAATGTATTTCTTAGGGTTGTAGCTTGGGTGATGTTGAGGAAATGATGTATGATGAGATTATAATTTATATCCTGGAAACAGCGACACGTCGCGACGAGTGCTGGAAAAAGAAATGAATTCTGAACTTGTGTTGGGCTGGGCGCGTTACGATGCCAGTTGAGTAGCGTCGCGACGTGAGGCACAATTCCAGGAAATATTTTCAATCATTCTGGTTTTATCCTAAGATGTTTGGGGGTACTCTAAGGGCTTTGTATAGATGAGTAGATACATGATAAGTAATATCATAAGCATAATCATCAACCATTGATTGTATATGCTTTTTTTGCAAGGATAACTAATGATTTCTTTATCCTTAGATCACCGACCGTACACTTGGAGATTACCTCGCCGTATACTGAACCCGAATTTTCATAGCACTGTGAGTGGATACTTTTCTCTTATCTGGGGAGTATTTATTTTAAAGTTTTTAATTGTGATTTATGATATGATTTTACAGATCAATGATTCATTGGTTTTACTTAAAATAATGATTTCATATGAATATGATATATTATTTAAGCTTTTGATAAGCTTGTATTTAGATAAATGCTTTGATGATAATAACGATTTCAAAGATATTGATTTATGATTTTGGAGGCATGGGAGAAAAACCTACCTCATATATAACTTGATACAAATATGAAATTGACGGATATGGAATTGACGGACATGATATTGATGGGTATCGGTATTGATACCGGATATAGACGTGTGCACATGGGATACAGGACTAGAGATGACAGATGCCTCTAGATCCTGGGTATTGGGCTAGGGGGACTTTGAGTACAACGCCCCTAGACCCGGATTTTTCAAAGAGAGGTTGGTGGCACTAATAACACCACTGTTTACTAGTTTAGTGGCTTGGAGGACTGTGCGTACAACGCTCCAAGACCACAGGATTATTGTACAAATTGACAGTTGATTTTATAGATGATTTTACATATTAATTTGTGAATGTTTTTCACAAAGGCTTTCGGACAGGAAATTCAGATTTATAATTTAAAAATTCAGAGATGGACTTTTTGGATTTGATTCTTTAAAGATAATGGTTTTATAAAGGAGCTCTTAAGATAACTAATGAGAATTCTAGAAAATATTTTCTGAGCAGGAAAGAATGATTTTTGAGATGATTTTGGTTTTAGAACCATAGATTTTATAAAGTTTATCAGTTTCATTTTCAATTTAAATTGTCCACTCACTAGGTTGTTCAAACAACCTAACCCTCCATTCCTAGTATTTTATTTTGCAGGTAAAACTGAAGGACGAGTTCGAGAGAATGAATACTGATGGCAGTCACTTGGGTGTTGAGTCCACCAAGTTGTGTCCAAAAGGCAGTATAGTCAGAGTCGAGTAAAAGTTGCATGATATGCATTGCACAGTATCAGTCTTTGAGTTTGTCAACATCAGATTTGTAGCGTAACACATTTTTATGGAAACTTGAGATGTATTTCTATGAGTATTGTGTTGGGCATTGGACCTTTTACATGAATTTATATTTGGGATGAATGTGATAGTATTGTTCAGTCAGATTGGTTTGAGGTTTAGGGGAATAGTACGGTCTATTCCCTACCGGTAACATCTCCCGAATTGGGGATGTTACAAAGATGGTATCAGAGCATGGTCTAGGGAGTCAGTGACTGCAGTGGGTAGAGTGTTACGATTTTGTATATGTGGTATGTCTGGGATGCCCGTATGCAAGGCACTATCTTTCCAGTATCTGATTCTCAAGTACGTCCTCAACTCTATAGACAGGTTAGTAAGCTTTCCCAAGTTATTCAAATATTTTTCCTTATGAAAGTAACTATACTCCATATCCAAGTCGAGAATTCTTCTTTAGTGATTCTTATCTATTACCAGAAGTACAGGTAAGTTATGAGACCCGAAAGAAAGTTTTGATATTATTCACTCAATAGAGTGGGAATAGTGGACACAGAAATCAGCGACGCTGTCCCGGGCTCACGGCTCGGTTGGGAATACGAAATAGCCCGCGTGGGAACTAAACCGGAGAAATAAAAATGGAGTCGCCACCCGGTGTGAACCAGGAAAATGATTTAAGGCCGCATTCACCCCTCGCAAGGGAAGACCTCAAACCGTTGGGTTCGGAATGGTCCCTTACTTATGCCACTTGTAATGAAAGGATTTATGCAATAGTACAACCAAATCTCATGCAACATATGTTTCCAAATAATTTAAGCAACATGCAAGTTTGCACAGCCATAATCGTAAATGAAATAAATGAAGGCAAAATACATAATTCATGAACGTATTAAGCAATAAAGTGCAATAATGTAACAAATAACAACTATAAAGGCATTGATGATAAATGCGAGCACACAATCTCATGAGCATATCGAATAAATGCGGAAAATATAAACAAACAATAACGGTAAAGGCATAAATATTGAAGAGAGCTAACTAAGCATATGATGGGGAAGGGAATGACTAAGGGAACAAACATGCATGAAACATGATGAAGGAATATGTCCAGTGTGTGCGCGTTCATGTAGCATTCGTAAACGTGTTCGAACGGTAAATAGAATGCAAGCGTTCGAGTAGCGTTTGATAACGCGTTCGAATGACAAACAGAATATTCACGTTCGTATAGCGTTTGATAACGTGTTCGAATGGGATGGGACCTGAAGCATGATACAATAAAATGTATGCACGTTCGAGTAGCGTTCGTAAACGCGTTCGAACGGTAAACATAATGCAAGTGTTCGAGTAGCGTTCTGAGGCACGTTCAAACATAAATAAGACAGAATACATACGTTCGTGTAGTGTTCGTAAACGCGTTCGAACGGAATAAGACAGAATGCATACGTTCGTGTAGCATTTGGAAACGCATTCGAATGGAATAAGACAGAATGCATCGTTCATGTAGCGTTTGGAAACGCGTTCGAATGAGATTGCCAAAATGGCATCTGAAATGACACAAACACATATATGGATAAACAAATACACAATGTAGGACCTCGTGTACCCGATGGAACACATTTCACATTCAATCGGGTGCACCTCGTCCGACGCGGCAAAACATCGTGGAAAAGGTAGCCTTTAGGCATTTCCCTCGAATAGAGGACCTTTAATCCACCCTAGTTAGCCCATGCGCACAAGAATGCAATGCATGCATAAATAAAGCAATGATATGCAAAGGGTAAATGACATAATAAAAGGCGCGGCAAAACATCATGGTAAAGGTAGCCTTCAGGCATTTCCCTCGAATAGAGGACCTTTAATCCACCCTAGTTAGCCCATGCGCATTATATTACAATGCATATAAAATAAAGACAACAATAATATAGGACCTCGTATGCTCGATTAAACATATCTCACATTCAATCAAACATACTTCGTCCGGCGCGGCAAAACGTCATGGCAAAGGTAGCCTTTGGGCTTTTTATCCCTCAAAATGGAGGACCTTTAATCCAACTTGATTTGCCCATGTGCACTATATCATCATGCATAAATAAGTAACATGTAGAAAGTAATAACATACTAACGACTAAATCATGCTTAAAAAATAAATAACATACTAGCAACCCAATCATGCTCGAATACAAGGTTGGATGAAACGAAATGTGTGAATCTTTCAAGTGGTACGTGGCTTTGTATCCCGAGTGCAAACCGCAATACCGTCCATTCGGATTCGGCTACGGAATTTACGTCCGTGTTTCCATCTGATATACAACAAAAGAGAACACATATTCCATTCATTCAAGGACCACAACATGTATCAACAAACGACTCTCATGCGAATGAATTCTAATAAACAACAAAAAAAGATGAGAATAAATAAGAAGGGTGCCCTCAGGTCTAACCTCTTAGGTCGTCTCTCGAAAGTGCGTTACACGGCCGTCGGAAGGGTTGATGCTCCGCAACTCCTCCGGTTCTCTGGTCCACTGCTTTCGTTCGCTGCTTTGCTGTTTTGAGTTGTCATTTCCTCTATTTTGCTGCTGTTTTTTTGCTGTATTTTATGGTCACTGTTTTCCGTAATTTAGGTTACTATTTTGCGGTGTTTGGGCTGTTGTTTGAGTGTGTATTTTTTGTGACTGCAGTACAGTTCAAGGAGTTATTCTCGGTGATAGGCAGTGTGGTTAATATGAGGCTTATAGTGCGGCAATGTGATTGTGTTTTGAAGGCTGTGTGATGCGGCAATGGATGGGTTATTTGGTGAGTGTTTCCGTGATGGTGGAGTATAGTAGAAGAGAAAATTATTTGCTTGCTTCTTGCTTTTTTTTCCTTGGGCGTGTATGTTAGGGGAAGCAAGGGTTGGGCTTGTGTCTTCTTTTATAGGCAAAGGCTAGGGTTCCTCTTGTGTGAACAGGAAAGGGAATCATGCAATCAATGGTGATATCTCCTAATTAGTATATCACAAGGAAAGTGTCTATTTAATTAGGGATATGATTGGGCTTGATTGGGAAGATGATATATTTGATTTGTTTTATTTAGGTATGGGAATTATTTAGATTGGATTTGTTTTATTTAATTTGGAATGTGATTTATTTAATTTAGGAAGGATATTATTTTAATTTGTGACATGTGTTTTAAATGTTTTAATAATTTTTGGGTGGGTTTTGGTGGGCTAATTGGGCTTGGGCGTGAGGCTAGCAACAAAACGAGAAGTACTGACACTGTTCGAACGCCGATTCGAACGCTACACGAACACCCGCAATCTGTTTGACGTTCGAACGTGTTCACGAACGCAGCACGAACGAAAGAAGTGAACATGTGAATTGAATCTGATGACATACTTATTTTGAATTTCCCCTTCCGACATTTGTTTCCCGCGACTTCCGCAACCTAAAGAGTAGTGCCTCCGTACGAGACTCATCATCGGGATTTATATGCAAAAATGCAGTGCCTACAGTCGCCCCCACTTTGATGGGACTTGTGCAGTGTGTGACAATGACAATCCTATCAAAGTTGTGCAATGCATTTTTACTTACCTGGCTCGCCAGCTGCCACCTGACTTGCCTGCTGCTTCGAGTTGAGTTGATGATGTAGTGGACCTCGATCCTGCGACGCATCCCAATAACTACAACCGACAACGGGGGTCATGACCCTAGGATGCATCCCAATACCGCTGACATTGTGGGTCACGACCCTGGGACGTATCCCTAAAACTGATGATGCAGAGGGCCAACGACCCTGTGACGCATCCCGATAACTGCAACCGACAATGGGGGCCTCGACCCTAAGACGCATCCCGATAAAGTTGACAATGTGGGTCACGACCCTGAGACGCATCCCCAAAACTGATGATGCAGGGGGCCAACGACCCTGGGACACATCCCAATAACTGCAACAGACAACGGGGGCCTCGACCCTGGGACGCATCCCGATAACATTGACAATGTGGGTCACGACCCTGGGATGCATCCCCGAAACTGATGATGCAGGGAGCCAACGACCCTGGGATGCATCCCGATAACTGCAACCGACAACGGGGGCCTCGACCCTAGGACGCATCCCGATAACGTTGACAATGTGGGTCACGACCCTGGGACGCATCCCCAAAACTGATGATGCATGGGGCCAACGACCCTGGGACGCATCCCGATAACTGCAACCGACAACGGGGGCCTCGACCCTGGGACTCATCCCCAAAACTGATGCTGATAATGTGGGTCACGACCCTGGGACTCATCCATAAAACTGCTGATGATGTGGGTCTCGACCCTGGCACTCATCCCCAAAACTGATACTGACGTGGGCCTCGCCCCCCGGGACTCATCCCCAAAACTGATATTGATACTGATGTGTTGTTGCTTATGGTTGGCTTGCATTTGCCGCTTTTTTCTTTTCTTCTTTGAAATATGTGAATACAAAACAAAACAAAACAAAACAAAACACTAAAAAGAATGCAGATATGTTATGTGTATGCATGCATGCATGAATGAATTTCCTATTCCGTTGGGTTAGGTCTTCTGCCGGGTCTTCTATTTCTCAGGAAAAATATTGCTTCAATTTATCCATGTTCATCGGCTCAGTGAACTCATTCCCTTCCAAATATGACAGTCTCACTGCCCCATTTCCCATTACTTTCTGCACTATGTAGGGTCCTTCCCAGTTAGGTCTAAACTTTCCTCTTGGGTCTGTCGTCGACGACCTTGACTGCTTAAGTACCAAATCACCATTTCTGATCTTAGTAGGACGCACATTCTTGTTGAATGCCCGAGCTAACCTCTTCTGGTATATCTGCATGTGATGCAAAGACTTCATCCTCTTCTCATCTAGTAGTGATAAATGTTCAAATAGCTGTGAGGCCCATTCCTGTTCAGGCAACTCTGCTTCTGCTAGAACTCACAGGGACTGTATCTCAATTTCCACTGGCAGCACTGCTTCTATTCCGTAGACTAAAGAGTAAGGCGTGGCTCTTGTTGCTGTTCTCACTGATGTTTTGTACCCCCACAGGGCGTACAGTAGCTTGTTAGCCCAATCTTTGCAGTTCTCTGTCATCTTGGCTAATATCTTCTTTAGTGTTTTATTGGCTGCTTCGACTACCACATTTGCCTGCGGCCGGTAAGGTGACGACTTGTGATGTCCTATCCCATATCTCTGTAGCATTGCCTTCGTTTCCCCTTGAAACTGACCTCCGTTATCTGTCACTACATGATGCGGCATCCCATATCGACATATGATGTTCCGAGCTATGAACTTCGCCATCTGCTTTGCTGTGACGTTATGAAATGACTCGGCTTCCACCCATTTTGAGAAGTAGTCCACTGCCACTACTATGAAACGATGTCCATTCGATGCATTTGGTCGAATCTCCCCGATCATATCAATTCCCCATGCTGAGAAATGCCATGGCTCTGATAGCCCGTGTAACTCTGTGTGAGGCAGATGGTTCAAATTACCTTGTGCTTGACAATCATGACAGTGTTTTACCAGCTTTGCACATTCTGTCTCCATGGTCAACCAGTAGAAGCCTTGTCTTACAATCTTACGAGACAAGTTCAACCCATTCATGTGCGGTCCACATACCCCGGCATGTACTTCCTCCATTATCTTCTGAGCTTCTTCTTTTCTCAAACACTTCAGCTGAACGCCATTTACCTGTCTCTTGTACAATTCTCCTTTCAAAACCACATACTGAGAAGCCAACTTCTGAATAGCTATTCTATCTTTTATGTTTGCTTCTTCTGGGAGTTCTCTGAGTTCCAAGTATTGCTGAATATCATGGTACCAAGGTTTTCCGTCGTCGACCTCCACTTCCAGAACTCTTTCTATCTCATAAACATGTATGTTCGCTGTTGTCAGTACCAATGGTCTCATCACTAACTTCTCTGGATTTTCCCAAATTGCTGCAAGTGTAGCTAATGCGTCCGCTATCTGATTCTCTTCTCGTGGCAAGTACTGAAACTTACAATCGGGGATAACCTGTGCCAACTTTCTGAGGTGAAAGAGATACGGTTTCAACCATTCTTCCTTCAATTCCCACTCTCCTCGCATCTGTTGGACTACCAATATCGAATCTCCGTGGACCTCCATGCTCTTAGCCTTCAAGGCTATCAGTGCAGTCAATTCAAAAGCACATGCTTCATACTCGGCCATGTTATTTGTTACTCCGAACGTCAACCTCTTGGCCATAGGCAAGGTTTCTCCCTCGGGGGTCACTATCACGATCCCAATTCCGGCTCCTTTGCAATTCACTGCTCCGTCGAAATACATCTTATATCCTTGAACTGTTATTGCTTGGATCTCTTCATCTGGGAATTCAAACTTGTACTGATCCCCTTCAATAGGTTGCAATGCCAGGAACTCTACTACGGCTTTCCCTTTGATTACCTTGGAAGTGAGGTACTCAATGTCAAACTCTGTCAGCAACACTAACCATCTACCCAACTTCCCCACTAGCGAAGGTACTGAATGTAGATACTTCAGGGGATTCTCCTTTGCTACCACATGAATCTTGTAAGATTGGAAGTAATGACGCAATTTTCTGGACGCCCATACCACTGCCAAACAGATCTTCTCTACTTCTTGATAGTGGGCTTCGTACGGAAGCATCTTCTTACTGAGATAGTAGACCGCATGCTCTACTCCCGTCTCATCTGTCTGTACCATCATTGCCCCCAGTGCTTCTGATTCTATGGCCAAATACAGTACTAAGGGTTTGCCCGGTCTTGGAGGTTTCAATACAGGAGGCTTTACCAAGTATTCTCTGATCTTGTTGAAGGCTGTTTGACATTGCTCATTCCATTTCACTGGTTGGTCTTTTCTCAGCATTTTGAAGATAGGCTCACATACTGACATCAACTTGGTCATGAACCGACTGATATACTAAATTTTCTTGAGGAATGCTCTAACTTCTTTCTCAGTCTTCGGTGCGGGCATTTCGGTGATTGCTTTGATTTTCTGAAAGACTACCTTTATCCCTCCTATTCCCAATGTATGTCCCAGCAACTTTCCTGATGTTACCCCAAACACACATTTCTTGGGATTCAGGCGCAAGTTGTATTTGTCAACTCTCTGAAGGAACTTCTCGAGTGCTTCTATATGCCCAATTCTTGTCTCTGATTTCACCATCATATCATCCACATATACTTCAATCTCTTTGTGCATCAAGTCGTGGAATAGTGTAGTGGCCATCCGCTGATAAGTAGCTCCTGCATTCTTGAGCCCAAACGGCATTACCTTGTAACAATATGTGCCCCACTCGGTGACAAAGGCAGTCTTGTGCTTGTCTTCTTCAGCCATGAGAACCTGATTGTATCCTGAAAACCCATCTACAAATGAATACATGGCAGATAAAGTCGCACTATCAACTAGCACATCTATATGAGGTAGAGGAAAATCATCTTTCGGGCAAGCCTTGTTAAGATCTCTGTAATCCACACACATTCTGACATTCCCGTCTTTCTTCGGCACCGGCATAATATTTGCCAACCACTCAGGATACTTCACCACTTCCAAGAACCCCACATCTATCTGTTTCTTGACTTCCTCTCTGACTTTCTCGGCCCACTCAGGTCTCATCCGTCGAAGTTTCTGTTTCACTGGCTTCATATTTGGATAAGTTGGTATTGTATGTTGGGCGATGCTTCTGTCTACTCCAGGCATGTCCTCATAGGACCAAGCAAACACCTTGGCATATTTGGCTAATATTTCTTCTAATTTTTCCCGCTCCTCAGAGGTAACCTCACTTGCAATTAGAATTTCCCTGGGGCTCTCAGGTTTACCAAGGTTAAATGCATTTGTTTTGGTTAAGCTGATGTCAAATATACTCAAGTCATGCAAGTTGAAAGGAAGAGACTCATGCAAGTAAGCAAAATGATTGTCTTTATTGCTAGCAAATGCAGGAATACATTCAAATAAATCAGAGAGATAAACATCTTCATCCTCCACATATGCTTCATCTCCCACAGCTGGGTCTTCCTCCTTTTCCTCGAGGGTCAGGCTCTCCAACTTCATCAGTTCTTCTTCCCATTTCTCTTCTTCCTTCTTCAGAATTTCTGATGCCAGTGACTTCTCACTCATCACATCCTGAAAGATCTCAAACCCGGGCACCACAATCCCATTGAATTCTACCGGTTCAGGTTCTCCCTGATATCTCGTTGCCTTCACAAAGCATTCCATCAGCTTCAACCATTTCTTCTTGGCTTTCGGCTTATCCCCATCAGACATGTATCCCAACCCTCTCCGGGTAGTCTGCCCCTTAAAGTTTGGCAATGTTGAACCTTTACCCAGCTCGAACTTCATCTTCTCCATGATCCTAGCCACCTTAGGATCCACCCACTCCTCAAAAGTTACCGACACTTGGAACCTTGTGAAAGGTTGTATTTCCAAAACGACCGCAGCGCTGTCTACCTCAGCTCGGATGGTGACAATCTTTCCTCCGTATGAAAACTTAATAACCTGATGCAGAGTGGAGGGCACGCCCCAAGCTTGTGGAACCACGGCCTTCCCAATAACAAAGTAAAAATGGCTGGGATATCCATCACTGTGAACTCAACCTCATCCTCAATCGGGCCAACCTTGACTACTGCGGCAAAGGTACCCTCAACTCCTCGCTTGCTATCATCATAAGCTTTGATATTCATATTGGAGGGATCCAGATCTTTTGCCTTCATTCCCAGCCTTGCCAAAATCTTTAATGGGTAAACATTGATAGATGAGCCGCCATCTATCATTACACAAGATGTCTTCTTGCACCTCACTTCAGCCCTGATAAATAGTGGCTTGTTGTGATTTCTTCCCTCTGCCGGGAGTTCTTCCTCAGAAAAATTTATTACCTGCAAGGTTTCCTCATGTACTGACCCTACAAACATTGCAAGATTATCACCCTATGGTACTATTATTTTGCTCAAGGCTTCAACCATAGCACGATTGTGCTCCCGTGACGAACACAACAATTCCCAGATGCTGACCTGTGCCCGTGTCTTCCTTAGCTGGCGTAGCACTGTATCCCCTTCAGTATTATCCATATTTTCTGCCACTTCTCTCCCTTCTGTCAACACTTATTTACCCTTCTTAGCCGTATCACTGTAGAAACGCCTGTTGCTTGTCATTCCTCTTACCACCTCTTCATCACTACTGGAGAAATCTTCCCAGAAATTCTTCCTCTGTTCTGTTTCATCCTCGCTGTTGCTATCCCAAATTCCCAGGAAAAAGGCTTGGTGGTCAAAGGATTTGAGGACAAGGCTTTTGGGTAGGCCAGAGTTTATCATATAGGTTGGTGGTGGGACAGAGTGGTAATTCGGCAGGGATTTTATCATATAGGTTGGTGGTGGATATTCTGTTTTTATCTGGTCCTTCTCTGAGGGCCGAGTCTGCATTTTCAAAAGCTGGCTCCTCCAACGGTCTACATATTCCTTGAAGCTTTCTTCTGGCTTCTGCTTGGTATTTTCTAAGTTCCGGAGTGACAAGTCGATCTCCAGATCTGTAACATACTGTCTCAAAAAGGCCTCTGCCAATTCCCTCCAATCCTCCTTGATCTTCCTTTCCAGGCTGTGATACCATACAACGGGTGCCTCGTCGAGTGACATCCCAAACATTTTATGAACCTGACGCTTGGATAGGCCCACTGAACTCATAACTGAAACATATTGTCGGAGATGGACCCTTGGATCCTCGTTCCCATTAAACTTGGCTATATCGGACATTTTAAACTGAGCTGGCAACTGTTCCTCAAACGTCATTGCCTCATAATCCAACAGGTCTTCGTGCTTGCCCTTATCTTACGGGTAACTGACTCTAACTGATCTCGGAGTTTTTGCAGTTCAGTTTGAGACCCTGCCACTTTCCCCGCAGCATATTCAGCCATATCATCATCAAAACCCGGGATATCATCATTCAATCTAGTCGGAGGGTCTTCACAACTCTCATTCTCAGAGTTTCCCCCAGCACGGGGCACAACCATATTAGCCATTGCAGTAGTCAAGGCTTCCAATTGTTCAGTAACCTTGGTGAGATTGGTCTCTAACTGATCCATACGGGATACCTCATTCTCTGATTCGCTCATGTTTGCTATCGGTCTTTTGATGAGTCTTCCCTCTTTCCTAACCCAATGAGAATCAATAGTGTCTTTTAAAATTCTCAGTCAGCATGTATGCGTGCAATGCATGGAATATATAAGTCGGCCTCTTGTCATTTTAAAGCTTCAATCATATTATTGCAAGTGCAAACTTGTCCCAGTTGAAAAGGCCTAACAGGTTTACACCTTTGCGATAACATGGTTAAACAACTTCAAATGATAAAGGGCCCAAACACAGGATGGCCCATCGGTATTTTAGAAACTTTTAGCCTAATTGTAATAAGATACAAACTTATCCCAGTTTAAATGGCCCAACAAGTTCGCATTTCTGACAAGTAGTCCAACTGAATCCAAATGATGATGGTCCTAAACATAAGCATAAGGAAGTAGTTTCTATTGGTCATACAACTATGGTCTACGTGTGGGTTTGCGGGAGTGTAGAAAAGGGCTTTCGTTGGCGAAGGTTTGCCCACAACTAGGTCTCCCCACTCAAGGGTTCAAGCGACCAAGTGAGCGCACCCTTTTTTATACCTTACGGTACGTGCCAACGAGTTATGATACGTGACTGACTGTCAAATGGATTTCCCATTGTAGATTCCCCAGAGGGAGAGTGGAGCGAACTCTCTTAAATACCCAAGCCTCTTAGGCTCTTATCGCTTGGTGACAGGAATAAACAACGAGTCCTCCAAATTAGTCCATCACAGTAAGCTACGAGTAATGATTATTTAGGTGCCTTCAGCTTTTCCTTATAGAAAGGTAGTGAATGAAGAAAGACACCAAACCATTACTTAGCTCTAATAATGCCTTTGATTAAACCCATTCAACCCACGATAGACACAGTTACTTAAAGCATAAATCACAATCACTACAAGATATTATTTCGGGGCCAATTCTCTTTCCCCAGTGGAGTTGCCAGACTGTAGGACACAGAAATCGACGACGCTGTCCCGGGCTCGCGGCCCGGTTGGGAGTACGAAATAGCCCGTGGGGGAACTAAACTGGAGAAATAAAAATGGAGTCGCCACCCGGTGTGAACCGGGAAAATGATTTAAGGCCGCACTAACCCCTAGCAATGGAAGACCTCAAACTGTTGGGTTCGGAATGGTCCCTTACTTATGCCACTTGTAATGAAAGGATTTATGAATAGTACAACCAAATCTCATGCAACATATGTTTCTAGATAATTTAAGCAACATGCAAGTTTGCACACCCATAATCGTAAATGAAAGAAATGAAGGCAAAATACATAATTCATGAACGTATTAAGCAATAAAGTGCAATAATGTAACTAATAACAACTATAAAGGCATTGATGATAAAAGCGAGCACACAATCTCATGAGCATATCGAATAAATGTGGAAAATATAAACAAACAATAACGGTAAAGGCATAAATATTGAAGATAGCTAACTAAGCATATGATGGGGAAGAGAATGACTAAGGGAACAAACATACATGAAACATGATGAAGGAATCTGTCCAGTGTGTATGTGTTCATGTAGCGTTCGTAAACACGTTCGAACGGTAAACAGAATGTAAGTGTTCGAGTAGCGTTTGATAACGCATTCGAACGACAAACAGAATGTCCACGTTCGTATAGCGTTTGATAACACGTTCGAATGGGATGGGACCTGATGCATGATACAATAAAATGCATGCGCATTCGAGTAGCATTCGTAAATGCGTTCGAACGGTAAACAGAATGCAAGCGTTCGAGTAGCGTTCTGAGGTGCGTTCGAACAGAAATAAGACAGAATGCATACGTTCGTGTAGCGTTCGTAAACGTGTTCGAACGGAATAAGACAGAATGCATACGTTCATGTAGCGTTTGGAAACGCGTTCGAATGGAATAAGACAGAATGCATACGTTCGTTTAGCGTTTGGAAACGCGTTCGAACGAGATTGCCAAAATGGCATCTGAAATGACACAAACACATATATGGATAAACAAATACACAATGTAGGACCTAATTAGTATATCACAAGGAAATTGTCTATTTAATTAAGGATATGATTGGGCTTGATTGGGAAGATGATATATTTGATTTGTTTTATTTAGGTATATGAATTATTTAGATTGGATTTATTTTATTTAATTTGGAATGTGATTTATTTAATTTAGGAAGGATATTATTTTAATTTGTGACATGTGTTTTAAATGTTTTAATAATTTTTGGGTGGGTTTTGGTGGGCTAATTGGGCTTGGGCGTGAGGCTAGCAACAAAACCAGAAGTACCGACACCGTTCGAATGCCGATTCGAACGCTACACGAACGCCCACAATCTGCTTGACGTTCGAACGTGTTCACGAACGCAGCATGAACAAAAGCAGTGAACATGTGAATTGAATCCGATGACATACTTATTCTGAATTTCCCCTTCCGACATTCATTTCTCGCAACTTCTGCAACCTAAAAAGTAGTGCCTCGGTACGAGACTCATCATCGGGCCTTATATGCAAAAATGATGTGCCTACAAAGAGAAATCTATTAAATAAGTGAAAAGTTGATCTACTAATGTTTAAAGCGACCAAAGATAGTAAAAGGTAGTGATACACGATGAGATAATAAGGAAAAATGCCAGAACTTAAAGGAGTAAGAGAAATATAACAAGCCTGAGCAAGAGTAAAAATGTTAGGTAGACCTTCGTAAGGTTCATTTCATTCTCATAAGATTTCTTCCTTCCTCAGAACAATTATTTCAAATAGATTAAATAGTCTTTGAATACTTCGTATTAATGGCAAGTTCTTCGAATCACGAAGGATATTTAGAAAGATAAAAGAATGCAAGAAACTTATTTCAGTTATGGAAGATTCCAAATGATTTGAAATACCAAAAAGGGCAGAGAGATTTTAGACATCTAAACCCAGGCACATAAATAGATAAACTGAATGACATAAGAAAAATTGATTATACATCTCTGTTATGAAATCAGATTTAGATTGGGTCTAAGTAATTTAGATATAAAACCTCTTGATGATTCCAGTTAAGGGAACTATTTTGACTGAGTTTGTTTCACACCTATCTTATACGAACAATAGACATTACCAGGTATAGAATACATGAACCAAGACAGGGATGTTGATACCTGTTGGGACATAAGAAGCTTGTCCCAGCCTTTTCCAATATATATATATATAATTGGAAATATTTGTAAAAGAGCCTGAGGATAATATACCATAGGGTAAACTATTTGGAAAAGATGTAGAAAAGTTTATGGGATTGACAAGAAATCGGGAAAATTGATATAAGATTTCACGAACAAGCGTGCAGTACCAGTAAAAGGTTATGAATTAGATTAGTACTAGTAGGAATTCATGTAAAGTTGGAAGAATAGATCCATGGGGTTTGGGATACTCAATAGTTAACCAGATTACAATTTCAAGTAAAAAGACTAAATGGTATAGTTGTAATTTATAGCAGAAAAATACAATAGAGAGATAAATATGTTGTAGTCCCTAACAGTGAATTACCACTAATCTTAGCAGCATAGTTTGAAACTAAGAGATGGAATATGAACATAACAATGGAGGATATATAAGATAATGAGAAAGATGGTATAACATAGTGATGGTATAATTAATGTAAATATCAGAAAAGTTGATAAAAGTTATGAAATACAGAAAATAAAGGAGAATAACTATCAGGATAGATGGATAATGAGATAACAGAATAGTTGATATTAGACATTATGACCCATAGCGTCACTGTTTTGTAAATGATATTGTATTATTGTACAAAATTAACTATGTGATAATGAAATTGCCTTTTGCCGTTTTGTAAAATTATTTACTTTGATATATTAATGGCAAAAGTCCGTATGATTAGTTCCGTATTGAGATGATATGAGACAGTATCAATATAAAAGGTTTAATCATTAAATATCCCTAGTCGGAGTATTATCGAGATCGGACATCGATAATGTGGAATAGACTAGTATTGCATTTGTGCATGTTGTGAGGGCACAACGGCATAGTTCTCATATATTTAAGTATTGGATACTTATGCAAGTGCGATAGGAGGTTGTGTTTTACCGATGGTACGGAAAACAGCTTCGCTCTGGATAGACCCCGCGGAATCCCATGGTAGTATGTCTGCGTGTCTATGGGAGGCCGCATCAGGGTAGGTGTATATAGTCTTAACCTGAGACTTGCATCGCTAGTACTTGCGACAATCGGTAAACTTTGGTTTTGGTGGTTGGGGACTTTAACCGGTTCTGTGTTCGCCACTTCTGGGTTATCAGGAATCGTAGTGTACTGGGTGTGATGTCAAGATGGAAGTATCACTTCAGATATATGGAGTTGATGATCGCGCAGGACACAGAACTAGTACTCTATAAAAGGTTGCAACCGTCGGGACAATATGACTAGGTCAGGATTGTCCGATTTAAAGAGACTAGTTGTTTGATGTCCGATATATGTTTCGTACGGGCATACACACTTCCAGCCCCAGGCCTAACATGTGATCGTTCGATACTGGACCGATGTACGCGATACGATACTACGGTATACTACGCTTGATATAGATCTAATATTCCAGTAAGAATATTTCTGGAGAATGGGTAGGCATGGCGCTTTGCTAGAAGCCAACCTTGTCTTGTGAATCGGTAAAAACGTAGTACGAGGTACGTACGTGTTTGGATTATCCAACGACCGTATTTACTTGCCAACATATCCGGAGATCTCTTGGGTCGCTTCCTGAAGATTCACCTATGACGTTTGATTCGAACCTTATTAATCTTGGATTAATTGCGGAGAAACTTTATCTTGGATAAAATGCTTTATTAGGAGAGAGAGAGAGATCGATTAATTTGGAATTAATCGATAAAATAATATATTCGATATATTATTAAACGAAATTAGATTTCGAGGCGGAATTAAAATCGGATTTTAATTCGGGCAAACGAATTAATTTAGAATTAATTCATTAGCGAACTGAATAGTAATTTCGCAAGGCGTAATTATTTAATTCACGTCGCAACGGAAATTCGTTAATTCGGAATTACGAAACCGAGCCCGAAAGTGCTTGCGGACACATTCGTATTTTGAATCGAGTGATATCCGCAAATCACATCGCGATATCTCATTACTTAATACGAATAGATGGTGGATGTATCTAGTCGCCTTTGAGGGATGATACATTGTCTCTAATCTCAAAGTGTGGTAATGATGGCAATGATGGATTTCATTTTGGAGGGAAAGCCATGCACGGTTTTGAAGGATTTTTTTTGCATTAAAAAATCTTTTGGTATTAGATATCATATCACTTTTCATTTCCTTTGTGACTCACGGTTTTGGCATGCAAAAGTGAACAAAAATTAAAAGTGAAACACTCTCCTCTTCTTTCTCTCTTGCTCACGCCGTGAGCTGCATACACAAGGCAGAAAATTGTTTTCTCATTCTCCATTTTTGCTAGCACAAGCAAGGATCAAAAGAGGTGATAGGGAAACGCATTTGGAGCTTGGAATACTCAAAGATTTGAAGCTTCTCTCCATCTTCTTGCTTGGCCGAAACTTCATCCTTGGAGGCTCAAGGATCCTCATCACCATTTTCGTCACATAGCTTTGTAAGTATGTTTCCGCCATCCTTCAAGCTTTGCATGTATGTTTATTGTATTTCTATTGCTTAATCTTTCCTTGGGACTAATTATAGAAAACAACAATGGTATCATTGAGCTAGGTTTAAGCATGAAATACATTAGGGTTAATTTGGGAAAATTGATTGAAGCATGTTCTTGTGGAATTGGATGCTAAAGTATGCTATATGTATGTTATTTGATATATTACATGATCAATTTTAACAAAAATGCATTGGATGATTTTTCCCCAAAATGTTGTCTTGGCCGAAAGTGGAGGTGCTTCCATTGGATTGGAATTTTTCATGCATGAGCTTATTTGATATTAAGCATGTTTAAATGTATGATATTTGATATAATACATGATTAATTTTGAGAAAAATGCATTGGATGATTTTTCCCCAAAATTGATGTCTTTGCCGAATGTGAGGCACTTCCATTTAGTTGAATTTTTTGCACAAGTTCATTGGATGATTTGAGTGTGCTTAAATGTTTAGTATTAAGTAAGTAATACATGATCAATTTTGAGAAAATTGTATTGGATATTTTTTCCCCAAAATTGATGCATTGGCCGAATGTGTAGGTCATTTGAAGATTTGGAATTTTTCATGCACAAGTTTATTGGATAACTTAAGCATGATTAAATGTATGATATTTGATGTAATACATGTTCAATTTTGAGAAAAATACTTGGATGATTTTTTCCCTAAAGTTGATGCTTGACCGAAAATTGAGGTCTTTTCACTATTATTGAATTTTTGCTTTCAAGTTCATTAGATGACTTAAAATCAATATGTATGTTAGATGAGTGATTCAATTGGATTGAAAAACAAATCGAACCGCAAAAATCTCTCTTGGCCGAATACAACATGACATGTTAAAGGACTTGATTTTTGTTCAAATAAATGTTAGACATGTGTTTTGAACAATTGATGAATAATAAATTAAATTGGTATTTTTGAAATATTTGATTTAATGAATTAATCATGCAATTACACTTTAATCAATTGAAATTTAAAATTTGGAATATTAAAATTTAATTAATGGGCTTTTATGTTTAATTGGGCCTTATGGGCTTGAAATTGATTTTATGGCACTTAAGGGTGATTCCTTATTGGGCTTGGTAATTGGGTTTGACCCACATTGACCAAAGCCCAGCCTTTATAAATCAATTGAAAGCCCATCAGACTTTAATTAAACACACATTGGATGTTAGTTGGGCTTGGAGACCCAATTTGATAAGATTTAGAATCTAATCTTTAAAAGCACATTAAAAGTGTAAACATTTAATTTGGAATTAAATAAATTGAATTAATATTGAATACGGCTTAATTGGATTTAACGAGTAGTTCGATATAATTCATGAATTCGTACCTTATGTACTTATTCTCAAACGAGTTGGACTCGCGCAAATCAAACCGTTGATTGAATATTGGATGATCATTTAAATAAAGACTAATTAATTGGATTTGATTGGTGTATAGCATGTCTTGAATGAATATACATGTATGTGATGAATGAATAGTGTATAGCGGATGGATATTAGAAGGGAAAGGTAATTTTAGAAATTATTGTAAATTTAGAATTTATAAATTGGACCTGCGTGTCCAGCCTTATCTCTTTTCTCTTTGTATTCTCTTCTCACCTAATTCCCCTCAATGTAAATGAGGTTTCTCTTATTGTGTTTTATGTAATTGGGTAGAAGTAGTATATTGCTAGCGGGGAGTGGAAAGGGAGTGATTTGTTTAGGAACAAATTGTTTTATATATCCATCCGTATATCACTATTAATTTATTTTATGCACTTTATGATGTTTTAGAAGCATGCTTAAGGGGGTATGATGATGAGACCTAACAAAGATAATAAATTGGTTGCCAATTACGCAAAAATCCCTCAATCTATATTAAGCGATTATCCTTCCATTGAATGATTCTTGTTCAAGATCCAATTGGCATTGGGTTGTTGGCCAAAGTCAAGACCTTGTCAATTAGGATGTACTTGAATCATGAGAGTTTTGTTCCACATCGGTGTCTTGTCCAAGTTGTGATTTGTTGGCCAAAGTCAAGATCACTTCTTGTCCAACGACATTGATTACGAAACTATCCTTGTCAATGGGTCCCGCTTAACTGGAATCATTAGGTTTGTTGTGCCAAAGCCAAGGCCTAGATGATTCGGAGGATATGGTTAGAAAATGTATAAGATACATTGGCATATGCAATATGTTTAGGACTTGGATGTCCACCTAACCGGATCTAGGAATTGGATTGGATCCAATTGATCTGTGAGATCTACCTAGTTAAATAGCATACAGCTGTTGGCCAAAGTCAAGGTTGTGTGTTATTTAACGGGATCCTAGCCCACTAGGAATAGGATTTCCCGAGTTCTCAACAGAGGGTTAGAGACTTGATAAAAAGTGGGAGACTAGTATTGAATTTGCAATTTCATTCAGATACTTAGCCTTACGAGTCTTTCAAAAATTATTTTGTTTAATTAATTAAATTAGTTGGACTAATTCATTGTTATTTTTTGTAACAGTTTGACTGTACCCATTTTATCGTTAACTAGATAGTTGGACTATCGTAGTTAAGATGGCAAGCAAGGTAAGTGTCCGAGACATCATCATGGGTGACAATGTCTTTAAGGGCACAAACTTCGCTGATTGGGAAATGAACCTAAGGATAGTCCTTGGGGCTGAGAGGATGCTGTACACTATACAAACACCTCTCCCGCCTAAGCCCACTGATCCACTTGAGCTGGAGTTATGGGAATCTCACAGCAGTGATTGTGACACAGCTCAGGCTATTATGTTAGCTTCGATGACTCAGCACTTTCGTCTCCAAAATAGGGACTTGGATCCTTATAATATGATGGCTAGACTGCGAGATCTCCACCGCTCCAATAAGCGGATGGAGAGATATAAGTTGGTGAAGAAACTCTTCCGCGCCCGAATGACTGAAGGCGCATCAGTTGAGGCCCACAGGGCTCAAATGATCGCCGATATTGATGAGTTGGCCAATATGGGAATAGTCTTGGAGGCTGAGCTGACCGTAGATATGATCTTACAGTCACTTCCTGATACTTGGAAACAAATCATAATCAACTACAAGTTGATGGATACGGATGACACTCTTGGAGAACTGTTATCCATCTTGAAAGAGTCTGAAAAAGAACTCCACAAAGGGGGCAAGCGCGAGGCGCACTTTGCATCGACCTCTCAGAGGCCAAAGGCTGGGCTCAAAGCTACTGGAGGGGTAAGGAAGAAGAAACATAAGAAAAGGGTAAAGGCAAGTTGACAAAAGCTTCTGGGAAGCCAAGGGACAAGTCTCAAGATGTCTGCCTCAACTGCGGCAAGAAGGGTCACTGGAAACGTGACTGCCGAATGGGGAAGGGACACAAGGAGGATATCAAGGCAGGCAAGGCACTAGCCTCTGGTATGTTTGTTATTGAGATAAATATGACTACTTCTAGTTTTAAAAATTGGATTTTTGATTCTGGTTGTGCTGCTCATATTGTACTGATTTGCAGGATCTGCAGGATAGCAGGATGCTGGCTTCAGGGGAGATTGACCTACGAGTCGGAAACGGAACTCCAGTTGCTGTTTTGGCTGTAGGGACTTTTGTTTTGGAATTGCCCTCGGGGCATATGCTTAAACTTTTGAACTGTTATTATATACCTAGTTTGACTAGGAATATCATATCTGTATCTTTGTTAACCCAGCATGGGTACACTTTTGTATTTAGAAACACTGGGTGTTATTTATATAAAAATGATGCAGAAATTTGCACTGCTGCTGTAGCAATAATGGCCTTTATATTTTGAATATAAATGTATCTCCTAAAATAAACAACAAAAGGCTCAAAAGGAGTAATCTAAAAGATGAAGCTTTCATGTGGCATTGTCGTCTAGGACACATAAACAAGACTCGCATATCCACACTTTCGAAGAGTGGGTACTTGGACGGATTTGATCTTAATTCATATGATGTCTGCGAATCTTGTCTTTTAGGCAAAATGCCTAAATCACCTTTTAGTGGTAAAGGTGAACGTACCACAGAACTGTTAGCCCTTGTTCATAGTGACGTATGTGGGCCCATGTCTAGCCAGGCTAGAGGTGGATATCATTACTTCGTAACCTTTACGGATGATGCATCTCGTTATGGTTATGTGTATCTAATGAGACACAAGTCGGAAACTTTTGAAAAATTCAAAGAGTTTCGACACGAAGTAGAAAAACAAACAGGCAAGAGTATTAAAACATTGCGGTCGGACCGTGGTGGCGAATACTTAAGTTATGAGTTTCAAGATTACTTGAAAGAAAATGGTATTCTTTCACAGTGGACTCCTCCTGGAACACCGCAATTAAACGGTGTGTCTGAACGGAGAAACCGTACCTTGTTAGACATGGTAAGGTCGATGATGAGTCGCACTGAGCTACCTATATCCTTCTGGGGATACGCTTTAAACAGTGCAGTACTTATTTTGAATAAGGTTCCGTCAAAGTCTGTTGAACAGACTCCATATGAGATATGGACAGGGAAGAAACCAGGTTTCTCTTTCTCTTCCTGAAGATTTGGGGATGCTGGGCATATGTTAAACGTTTGGAAGGTACCAAACTAGAACCCAAATCAGATAAATGCCTTTTCGTGGATATCCTAAGGAAACCAAAGGATATTACTTCTATCACCCCACAAGAGAACAAAGTATTTGTTGCTCTACATGCATTTTTCCTTGAAAAGGAATTCCTAGATGCAGTGGTAAGTGGGAGGAAAGTAGAACTTGATGAAAATCCTAGTGATACTGTTCCTGGCAATGAATCATCGACGGAACATGAACAGACCATCCAGGATGAGTCTGTACCACAATCTTCATATACACAAGGACCGCGTAGGTCGGAGAGAGTCAGGACAGTACCTGAGAGGTATGGGTACCTGATCTCGCCTCATGTGGATATTAATCTTATTGAGGATAATGAACCGTCTACGTATGAGGAAGCAATACAGGATATTGATTCCGCTTTATGGCAAGATGCCATGAAGTCCGAGATGGATTCCATGTATGCCAACCAAGTTTGGACACTGGTTGATGCACCAGAAGGCGTAAAGCCTATTGGATGCAGATGGATCTTCAAGAAGAAGACCGACATGGATGGCAACGTACAAACGTACAAAGCTAGGCTTGTAGCAAAGGGGTATCGTCAACAATATGGTATTGATTATGACGAAACTTTCTTGCCCGTTGCCATGATTAAATCCATTCGGATAATGCTTGCAATAGCTGCATATTTCGATTACGAGATATGGCAGATGGACGTTAAAACCGCTTTCCTTAACGGAAACCTTTTGGAGGATGTTTATATGCAACAGCCTGACGGTTTTATCGTACCTAGACTTGCAAACAAGGTTTGTAAGTTAAATCGATCCATTTATGGATTGAAGCAAGCATCACGATCATGGAATCAGCGTTTTGATGAAATCATAAAAGAATATAATTTCGTGCAAAACGAAGATGACCCTTGTGTATACAAGAAGGTTAGTGGGAGAGCACTGACTTTTATTGTCCTTTATGTCGACGATGTATTGCTTATAGGCAATGACATTCCCATGCTAACGTCGGTGAAAGCTTGGCTTTCATTAAAATTCTCCATGAAAGATCTGGGAGAAGCAGCCTTTATTCTGGGAATAAAGATCTACCGGGATAGATCTAGAAAGCTGCTTGGACTCTCCCAGAGTACATATATTGACAAAGTGTTGAAGCGATTCAGCATGGATCAATCCAAGAAGGGATTGATGCCGATGTTACGTGGTATATCTCTATCTAAGAACATGTGTCCTAAGACACAAGAAGAGAGAGATAACATGAGTCGGATACCGTTCGCCTCGGCAGTCGGATCGATCATGTATGCCATGATATGTACACGACCTGATGTGTCATATGCTTTGAGCATGTGCAGTCGCTATCAGGCCGATCCAGGTGAAGGTCACTGGATGGCAGTTAAGAATATCCTTAAGTATCTTAGACGAACTAAGGATGCTTTCTTAATTTACGGAGAAGGAGATCTTGTGGTATCTGGGTATGCTGATGCAAGTTTCCAAACCGACAAGGACGACTTCAAGTCGCAATCCGGGTACATTTTTTGTTTGAATAACGGGGCGGTGAGCTGGAAATCTTCCAAGCAAGATACTGTTGCCGATTCAACAACTGAAGCGGAGTACATTGCTGCGTCGGAAGCAGCAAAGGAGGCAGTTTGGATCCGAAAGTTCCTAATTGGATTAGGAGTAGTTCCATTAGCAGCTGAGCCCGTTCCATTGTATTGTGACAATAACGGGGCTATAGCACAAGCTAAGGAACCAAGGTCTCATCAACGATCCAAGCATGTTCTTCAGCGTTACCATCTGATTCGGGAAATTATACATCGTGGCGATGTAAAGATCGAGAAGGTCGCATCAGATAACAACATTGCAGATCCGCTGACGAAGGCTGTTTATCCGCAAGTGTTTGAACGACATATCAATAGTTCAGGTATTAGATGATTGAGTGACTGGCTATAGGCCAAGTGGGAGATTGTTAGACATTATGACCCACAGCGTCACTGTTTTGTAAATGATATTGTATTATTGTACAAAATTAACTATGTGATAATGAAATTGCCTTTTGCCGTTTTGTGAAATTATTTACTTTGATATATTAATGGCAAAAGTCCGTATGATTAGTTCCGTATTGAGATGATATGAGACAGTATCAATATAAAAGGTTTAATCATTAATATCCCTAGTCGGAGTATTATCGAGATCGGACATCGATAATGCGGAATAGACTAGTATTGCATTTGTGCATGTTGTGAGGGCACAACGGCATAGTTCTCATATATTTAAGTATTGGATACTTATGCAAGTGCGATAGGAGGTTGTGTTTTACCGATGGTACGGAAAACAGCTTCGCTCTGGATAGACCCCGCGGAATCCCATTGGTAGTATGTCTGCGTGTCTATGGGAGGCCGCATCAGGGTAGGTGTATATGGTCTTAACCTAAGACTTGCATCGCTAGTACTTGCGACAATCGGTAAACTTTGGTTTTGGTGGTTGGGGACTTTAACCGGTTCTGTGTTCGCCACTTCTGGGTTTATCAGGAATCGTAGTGTACTGGGTGTGATGTCAAGATGGAAGTATCACTTCAGATATATGGAGTTGATGATCGCGCAGGACACAGAACTAGTACTCTATAAAAGGTTGCAACCGTCGGGACAATATGACTAGGTCAGGATTGTCCGATTTAAAGAGACTAGTTGTTTGATGTCCGATATATGTTCGTACGTACGGGCATACACACTTCCAGCCCCAGGCCTAACATGTGATCGTTCGATACTGGACCGATGTACGCGATACTACGGTATACTACGCTTGATATAGATCTAATATTCCAGTAAGAATATTTCTGGAGAATTGGGTAGGCATGGCGCTTTGCTAGAAGCCAACCTTGTCTTGTGAATCGGTAAAAACGTAGTACGAGGTACGTACGTGTTTGGATTATCCAACGACCGTATTTACTGCCAACATATCCGGAGATCTCTTGGGTCGCTTCCTGAAGATTCACCAATGACGTTTGATTCGAACCTTATTAATCTTGGATTAATTGCGGAGAAACTTTATCTTGGATAAAATGCTTTATTAGGAGAGAGAGAGAGATCGATTAATTTGGAATTAATCGATAAAATAATATATTCGATATATTATTAAACGAAATTAGATTTCGAGGCGGAATTAAAATCGGATTTTAATTCGGGCAAACGAATTAATTTAGAATTAATTCATTAGCGAACTGAATAGTAATTTCGCAAGGCGTAATTATTTAATTCACGTCGCAACGGAAATTCGTTAATTCGGAATTAACGAAACCGAGCCCGAAAGTGCTTGCGGACACATTCGTATTTTGAATCGAGTGATATCCGCAAATCACATCGCGATATCTCATTACTTAATACGAATAGATGGTGGATGTATCTAGTCGCCTTTGAGGGATGATACATTGTCTCTAATCTCAAAGTGTGGTAATGATGGCAAATGATGGATTTCATTTTGGAGGGAAAGCCATGCACGGTTTTGAAGGATTTTTTTGCATTAAAAAATTCTTTTGGTATTAGATATCATATCACTTTTCATTTCCTTTGTGACTCACGGTTTTGGCATGCAAAGTGAACAAAAATTAAAAGTGAAACACTCTCCTCTTCTTTCTCTCTTGCTCACGCCGTGAGCTGCATACACAAGGCAGAAAATTGTTTTCTCATTCTCCATTTTTGCTAGCACAAGCAAGGATCAAAAGAGGTGATAGGGAAACGCATTTGGAGCTTGGAATACTCAAAGATTTGAAGCTTCTCTCCATCTTCTTGCTTGGCCGAAACTTCATCCTTGGAGGCTCAAGGATCCTCATCACCATTTTCGTCACATAGCTTTGTAAGTATGTTTCCGCCATCCTTCAAGCTTTGCATGTATGTTTATTGTATTTCTATTGCTTAATCTTTCCTTGGGACTAATTATAGAAACCAACAGTTGAACCAGAGAAATCTAAGAGAATTTATATCAGAATTGTAAGATGATAATATTTTGTAAGGAATGAATAGGTTTGAATCCACTATGAACAAGGTTAAGTTTAAAGTAATAACCTTATAAATTAAGAGAAACATGTTCAAAAGGGAAAGGTAGTCAAAGAAAGTAATTCTCAAAAATACTGGGTAATCGACTTACAAAGAGTATTCATGATATCAGTATAGAAGAATTAGTGGTACAGTAATACTAAAGCAAAAGCGTGTATTAGGAATTAAGAAGAGTGGGTATCTTTAAAGAGATACTCAATAAAGGAAAACATGACCTATAGTATGAATGAATTTTGAATATTGTTGAAAGAAGTAATTTTGGTAGTTTCGAACAAAAATGTAGTTAGGAGGGAGTCATTATCTGATAAGTAAATAAGGGAATCTTAAATTCTTAAGCAACTAGTATGTACAGTATAACTAGTAGTTAAGCGAATCACCACAAGTGGTCTTGATGTGAACATCAATCATCTGTCTTCTAAAGTTTATGAGATGTTAATAATTGGAAAAATACAAATGCGCAGTAGGTAAGTTAGTTTTTTGCCTCAAAGAGCAACCATTGGAAAGAGACTTGAGTCACATTATGCAAAAAATCCATCTCCTTTAGAGATTTCTGGTGTTGAAAAGAAGATTTCTGCAGGCCTCACACTTTTGCTTTACATCTTATCACCATAAAATTTTTACCTTTTCAAACCAGGTAGACATATTGTGGAAGTATATTTATGAAAAAAAATATATTCATATTTTCCCCTATAAAGAGACGCTTGGATTCTTAGTGAATGATCAAGAAGTTCTTCCATGTCATCTTCCTCTGTTAATCCTAGCCCCTACCCAAAGGCTACCATAGCTAAAATAGTATATCAAAAACTTTACAAATGGCCAGTCATAGATCAAGCAGTCATAGATTCCAAATATGTTCAAGATCTTTGGAGAGATATTTACAATTGCTTATATACAACTCCATCTGCCTTGTTGCCTAGAGATATTTCGATGGATATCGTGAATCGAGTTCCTACTAACTTCTTGAGGTGGTGTTATATTCTTCGAACCATCTGGAATGGAAAAACAGATGGCTTGATTCAATACAAAAACAATTATGCAGTTGTCCACTGTGGATATCACAAATATCATTCCACAGTTTTTATAAACAGTCACGAATTCTTTGATCATTGTCAATGGAGTCTGGGCACTTTTTTGAACTTGGGTTCTTGAATGGATTTATTCTTAGGCCAAGTCCAATCCACCCTAATAGTCCTGGTATCTTAGAAGCCACCTTTATGAACTTTCCTCATTCGTTAGTAATATTTTGCATCGATGGTATAAGCGCCACAAAAGCATTACTATCTGGATCGAAACCATTACCCCAGAATGGATAGATGACTATTCATACGTTTTCTACCCCATTCATTTGATTAGAATCATAATGTCACACCAGCTCACTAATTGGAGACTTATCAATTGGCCTTCGAGACCAAAACTTAGAGCCTATTACGGATATGAGGATTTTCTAGAAGAGATTACCTTCCGTCATACCTGTGATCTTAGAGCTCTCTCTACAGACTCTGTTCGCCGAAGTTTGGAGAGTAATATTATTGAAAAAGACTGGAAACTCTTCATTACTATTGAAGAGTCATCAAGGAGTATTATCCAAGGTTATACCAAAATCAAGTTTCCTAATAGTCTCCAATCCTGAATCATCATCGGTGACATTCCTATGTCTCATAGAGCCCAAAAACAATGGGAAGATCATCAGTATAAAGATGATCATGTTCTTGCCTTACAACCAAATTGCTATATCCTCTTATGTAACCTTCACTGTTATAATTTGTTGCTTTGCATATATTATTGCCTATACCTGTTTTCTTATTTAAAGTCTGAATTAACATAGTTGTTATTATTCCTGGATTGAGGACATATCCTACCAAGATTCTTGATGTTTTCCCTTTCAATCAATAAAGAATAATTCAAAAAAAAAAAATTATAGTTATTATGGTCAAATAAGATGTTGAGCATAGTATATAAAGGAGACATGGCTTAGATGTAACCATCTAGATAGTCTTAAAAAGCAATAGAGTATAATTGATAACTTACTTGGATAATCGAGTTAGAGAATGTTGAAATAATTAGAGGTTTAGAAATGAAGTTCCTTGATGGTTGGTGGTGAATGAAGTATGATAGTACATATATATACTACTTAACAGAATTTTACAGGATGAAAACGAGAAATCACCTATCAAAAACTTTAAAACTTAGATGAAGTATGTGTCAACATGGCAATGGTTACTTTATTAAGGAATGATAAGATAAAATGAGGACTACGTGTGTATACTAGCTAAGTGATTAACGGATAACAAAAAGGATTTGAGCTATTAAGTTTATATTGCTCTATAGTTTGATACCAGTTTATAGGAGATTGTCACAAGTAGTACGGTATATATGGTAAAGTAGAGTTGGCTATGTGAAATCCTAGATATTGTAATGTTTTGGAATCTATGGAATTGGATATTGTGATTTAATGGTATTGAAATGAATTGATCGCATTTGAATAGAAACTAACATGTTTTAATATTATAAGTTGCTGGAGTGATAATTGGGGGTTAAATGCTTGTGTTTTAATGTTGATATATTGAGGAATGCTTGTGAGAAGATGGTAATGTTGATATTGGTGTTATATGTTGAGTTATACTGTGAAAAGTATGTTAGGATTCTATGGCCTAGAGGATAATGGGTGAATTTCAGTGATTTGTGGTAAGATATTTAATATTCACAGTTTCAAGATAAAATTTCAGAATTTCAGTTCTTATTAGAGATTCGAGGACGAATCTCATTTAAGGGGGAGAAAAATGTAACACCTCGGTAACCCGATGAATACTAAGTTAGGAATGGAATAGTACCTATTATTTGATCATATGGAAGTGGGTATTAGGCTCATGACATTACTTTAAGCTTATTCGACAAATTCCTTGTTGCACCGTTAAGAAATTCAATTTAAGGTTCAATACGGATAGTCTTTAGTATTCGGACTGTAACTTTCTCATACAATATCTTATTTTTATGAATTGTATATCGTTAGAAAGCTAAGGCCGAGATCTACAACTTTCGTGTTGTACATTTCTTCAAATTCGAATTTTAAATAGACCGAAAATGCAGATCAGATTCGGTTGAAGTGTGCTAAGGACTGATTTGGGAAATTCTTAAAGAATTGTGAGACTTGGACCATAACCATTGTATCTAGAAAATACTTATCAGTATTAAAAATTATTGCCATCTTTTAAGTATTATTACTAAATATCAAGAATATGTATCATAAGTGTTAAAGGCTAGAAGTATATAAAGAAAGAAAATGCCAAATTTCCCACACACACCCACACATACGTTTCTTCTCTTCCCTTCTTCTTTATTCTTCAAGCCAACTTCATGGTCAAGATTTCAGAATTTCCCCACCATTTTTACTCAAGATCAAGTGCTCCAAAGCCACATGCAAGCCTAGAAATGATGAAAGGAGGCCTAAGAATTCTATTTATGTAGAAACAATTTGATTCAAGGTGAGAAAAGTTAAACTCAAACCTTGATTTGTTAAATTTTGATGGATTGATGTTTGAAAGAGAGATGGTAGCTTATGTTGGTGATGTAATTATGATTATTGGGTTGGAAATGAAGGGTTTGAGAAACCCCCATAAATGGTGAAATCCCTAATTGTAAATTTGAGTTGGGGTTTATAAATGATTATGATTTAGTTTTAAGATAGTGTTTAAGAGTGGAATTGATGATATATAATGTATTTGTTAGGGTTGTAGCTTGGGTCATGTTGAGGAAATGATGTATGATGAGATTGCAATTTATGTCCTGGAAACAGCGACGCGTCACGACGCAAAACACCTCGGCGTCGCGAAGCGTGCTGGAAGAAGAAATGGATTCTGAACTTGTGCTGGGCTGGGCGCGTCGCGACGCCGATTAAGTAGCGTCGCGATGCGAGGCACAATTCCAGGAAATATTTTCAGTCAATCCGGTTTTATCCTAAGATGTTTGGGGGTACTCTAAGGGCTTTGTATAGATGAGTAGATACATGATAAGTAATATCATAAGCATATTCATCAACCATTGATTGTATATACTTTTATTGCAAGGATAACTAACGATTTCTTTCGCCTTAGATCACCGATCGGACACTTGGAGATTACCTACATTGTATATTGAACCCGAATTTCCGTAGCACTGTGAGTGGATACTTTTCTCTTATCTGGGAGTATTTATTTTAAAGTTTTTAATTGTGATTTATGATATGATTTTGCAGATCACTAATTCATTGG
Organism: Zanthoxylum bungeanum; assembly: GCA_019454045.1. Taxonomy (NCBI): domain Eukaryota; kingdom Viridiplantae; phylum Streptophyta; class Magnoliopsida; order Sapindales; family Rutaceae; genus Zanthoxylum; species Zanthoxylum bungeanum. The sequence goes on from SKCR01010083.1 coordinate 78,931, forward strand.
TTTTACTTAAAATAATGATTTCATGTGAATATGATATATTATTTAAGCTTTTGATAAGCTTGGTTTTAGATAAATGCTTTGATGATGATAACGATTTCAAAGATAATGATTTATGATTTTGGAGGCATGGGGGAAAACCCACCTCAGATGTAACTTGATATAGATATGAAATTGACAGATATGGAATTGACGGACATGGTATTGATGGGTATCGGTATTGATACCGAATATAGACGTGTGCATACGTGATACATGACTAGAGATGACAGATGCCTCTAGATCCTGGGTATTGGGCTGGGGGGACTGTGAGTACAACGCCCCTGACCCGGATTTTTCAGAGACAGGTTGGTGGCACTGATAGCACCACTGTTTACTGGTTTAGTGGCTTGGAGGACTGTGCGTACAACGCTCCAAGAACACTGGATTATTGTACATATTGACAGTTGATTTTACATATTAATTTGTGAATGTTTTTCACAAAGGCTTTCAGACAGGAAATTCAGATTTATAATTTAAAAATTCAGAGATGGACTTTTTGGATTTGATTCTTTAAAGATAATGGTTTTATAAAGGAGTTCTTAAGAGAACTCATGAGAATTCTAGAAAATATTTTCTGAGCATGAAAGATGGATTTTTGAGATGATTTTGGTTTTAGAACCACATATTTTATAAAGTTTATCAGTTTCATTTTCACTTTAAACTGTCCACTCACTAGGTTGTTCAAACAACCTAACCCCACACTCCCAGTATTTTGTTTTGCATGTAAATCTGAAGGACGAGTTTGAGAGGATGGATACTCATGGCAATCACTTGGGTGTTGAGTCCACCAGGTTATGTCCAAAAGGCAGTATAGTCAGAGTCGAGTAAAAGTTGCATGATATGCATTGCACAATATCAGTCTTTGAGTGTGTCAGCATCATATTTGTAGCGTAACACATTTTTATGGAAACTTGAGATGTATTTCTATGAGTATTGTGTTGGGCATTGGACACTTTGCATGAATTTATATTTGGGATGAATGTGACAGTATTGTTCAGTCAGTTTGGTTTGAGGCTTAGGGGAATAGTACGACCTATTTGATAGAGTTGGTGCTTGGAGTGCCAATTCGAATTGTATATTTTATTATTTTTTAATAAAGTAACTATATTTTTCATTTCATACCCTATTAATGGTATTGTCATTACGTGTATTAAATTGATGTATCGTTATGCTAAGAATGACATCGACCTTAGAATAGTTTTGACACTAGGTGTAAACTATTCTTAAAGTAAATATTCATAGTCGTTGGTTTTGGAATACGGTCGAATTCCTATAACCTAGAAGACTAGCACATGTCGTATATTGGAATTGGAGTTCCAATGGTTTAACGCGATGTACCATGAGTTTTGGAAACTCGTATAGACATGTGGGTATTCGTTGGAGCGAATACTGAATGACTCATTGGTGATTCCTAATAGTTGGAAGTACACACAATCATCAATAGGAATATCCTCGAGTCGAGTAGCATATGTAATCTTTTGATTATATGATAGCATTGATTTTGTGTGAGATCCTCCACACTTAGATGCCATGTATATTAGAAACCTTTCATGGTCTGGCCTCTAGATGTTCGTTGGGTGTGGACCGATGCACACAGTAATCAAGTGTGAAGCAAGATAGGATCTGTCGGCCCGTATGTGTACCATAAGGGGTTTAGGTATCCATGTTAGTAAAGTCACGTTAAATCTTTGGCCAAAGTCGATCACCTAGGGTGGATCGCATCAGTTATGAAGAATCGTGGACATGTCGACATGAGATGTGCGTCTTGGAAACTTGACGGTATATTCTATGTTTCCTAAGCACAACTCGGATAGCCTACGACGGAGGGATTGTTAAACATATGTGATGACCTCGACTTGTATAGTTCAGAAAGGTCGTTCGTGTTCTTCACGAATTCGGAGGTGGCCGAATTGCGTACATATTAGCTAGGCTTATATGACGAACGTATCTGAACTTAGAGAGTCTCAATATGAAGTGTACTTGTTGAGCACTTGGGTAGCCGATTATTATTGATAAAATATAATATTCTATATTATAATTATCAACTAAGATAATCAAGTGTTATTGGATAACATTGATTATTTACTTTGACCTAATTGGATTAATTCAATAATTACACAAGGGCTTAATTGTAAAATCATAATTATCTCTACCATTTGAGGATATTATAGTAATTGTAAGTATGTAATAATAGGTGGTTTTGGCTTGATTTAATTAGATTAAATCAAGGTGGCAAACATTTAACTAATCAATTTCCTAATCTTTGGCTTGATTTAATTGTATTAAATTAAAGTGGGAGACACTGGAGATTAGTCACACCTAATTATATATATTTGGAAAAATTAGATTAAGCCCACTTAAAAGTTGATTACAACTTTTATTAATTAAAAATTGCCTAAGTTTTGCTATAAATAGCAAGCTTTAGGAATGTTTTAATTACAAGTTCAAATACATGCATAAGCAAATTCTTGAGAGATTAGCCTAAGTTATAGAAGTGTTTAGAGAAGCTTGTGAGGTCTCTACAACATTTCATCTAGGAGAAATCAAGATTGGATCTTGAACTGAAGCTTGGAAGCATTGGAAACAAGATTGGATCTTGAAGTCAAGCTTGCACACCTTGGAGGTTCTTCAACAATTTCAACAAGGAGAAGTAGATTGGATCTTGCATCAAGCTTACTAGGTAATGTTTGATCTTCTCCAACGCTATATTTATTTGTGTATTAGATGAATAATCACATAACTTAATGTTGAATAAGGCTAATCAATTGTGTTAGGATACTTTAGAAGTATAAGCACAACATGCTTGTAATTAGGTCAAAAATATTCATGTTGGACATGAAACAATTAATTAGAGTTTGGAACTCTAGATTAAAGCTTAGATCTATGGCTACCATTCTAGATTCACTTGACCACCTTTAGGTGGATTAGAATTGTTCATGAGACATTTCTAATTGGGATTCTAAAATGGTTTGTGTATTGGATTCAAAATTTACGCTAATGCGTATTTAGAATAAATTTATATTTTTGGAAAAATTTTTGATATTTTGAAAAACTAGATTTTTATTCTATAATATGTGTTTATATTGGTTTTGAAATTAAAAATTATTTTTGGGTGTTTTTGAAGTGTTTAGGGAAGACCGGTCCAGAGAGCTGAAGCTTAACAAGTGAAATAAAAAAAATAAAAAAAATAAAAAAAGTTGCGCGCTACAGTGCCGCGCGCACTATAGCGCGTGTGGCATACGCGCGTGGCACCCTTCGCGTGCGCTGAATTTGTTTTCCTTCGTTCGGGAGCTTTCGGACTCCGTTTCAGTCCCGGTTTTTTTCTTATACACTTGTAATGGAATATAGTATTTCATTAAATGATTTAAAATTACACCCATACTTGATATCCATGGGTTAGACCCATTTCCGCTGCCAGGGGCACTGATCCGACCCTAGGGGTTCCACAACTGCCCCAACACTATTCCATGCCGGTAACATCTCCCGGATTTGGGATGTTACATGTCAGCAAACCCTTTTTGATGTCATCATCATCAGTCTAAAGCATCTTATGCAATTGACTGTAGGAACAACGAATGCCATGCATGTTGAAGTTTATAATTAACTGGGAATACGCCGGTGGGAGTGAGCCAAAAATCAAATTCTTGCCCAATGTCTCATTCAGCTGAAAGTCAAACTTTCGAAGCTGCTTAATGAGATCCATCATGTGCAGGACATGTGGACTCACTGGCTTGCCATCAGCCGAATGAGCGTGGAACAATTCCACGGAGATTCTGTACACCAGGGTTTGTTCCTAGTTCAGAAAAATCTCCCAAAGCTGAGTTATGATACTGAAGGAGTCAGGTATATCAGCATATTGCCTCTTTAGATCAGAAGACATAGTATATAGAATGAGTGACCAAACTCTCAGATCATCATCTCTCCATTTCTGAAATATCTCACTGTAGCGCGCACTATACACGCGCGCAGTGCGCGTGCACTGTAGCGCGTGTGGCACACGCGCGTGGCGCCCTTCACGCGCGCTGAATTTGTTTTCCTTCGTTCGGGAGCTTCCGGACTCCGTTTCAGTCCCCGGTTGTTTTCCTATACACTTGTAATGGAATATATTATTTCATTAAATGATTCAAAATTACACCAATACTTGATATCCATTGTTAGACCCATTTCCGCTGCCCGGGGCACCGATCCGACCCTAGGGGTTCCACAACTGCCCCAACAGAATGGTATCATAGCAAAGGCTTAACCACACAACACATATTTTGAATCTATGCCATAGCAATTTTAATTTAATTATGCATAAGACATATTAGATATGTATTGCATGTTTTAAATTAAAACTTTGACCTAATTAAGTTAATGACTTGATTTTCATAAACCTCCCGTGATTAAGTGATTACTTTTAAGTAATAGTATTAATAATGTTGGAGCATTATTGGATGGTCTGTCTTGTCAATACAGAGATGAATGAGTTCTTACTACTTATATCCAATATCGTCATTAGTGTGAGGGTATAAGTGCTCGAAACTTAGGTCGCTCCGGTAAAACATTAGATGTAGCGTGATGAGTTAACGTAGTCATCCAATATCGTCATTAGTGTGAGGGTGTACATACGAAGCTCATTAGTACACATTGACAAGTATACACCTAGAACACGTCTTAATCCAATATCGTCATTAGCGTGAGGATAAGAAACGGTTCAGGACCAAACCAGGAGTCACATGAAGTGATTGACCTTGAAGGTCTACCTAATGAGTTTACAAAGGCCAATATCGTCATTAGTGTGAGGCTGGAGTAAATTGTTAGACATTATGACCCATAGCGTCACTGTTTTGTAAATGATATTGTATTATTGTACAAAATCAACTATGTGATAATGAAATTGCCTTTTTCCGTTTTGTAAAATTATTTACTTTAATATATTAATGGCAAAAGTCCATATGATTAGTTCCGTATTGAGATGATATGAGACAGTATCAATATAAAAGGTTTAATCATTAAATATCCCTAGTCGGAGTATTATCGAGATCGGACATCGATAATGCGGAATAGACTAGTATTGCACTTGTGCGAGTTGTGATGGCACAACGGCATAGTTCTCATATATTTAAGTATTGGATACTTATGCAAGTGCGATAGGAGGTTGTGTTTTGCCGATGGTACGGAAAACAGCTTCGCTCTGGACAGACCCCGCGGAATCCCATTGGTAGTATGTCTGCGTGTCTATGGGAGGCCGCATCAGGGTAGGTGTATATGGTCTTAACCTGAGACTTGCATCGCTAGTACTTGCGACAATCGGTAAACTTTGGTTTTGGTGGTTCGGGGCTTTAACCGGTTCTGTGTACGCCTCTTCTGGGTTTATCGAGAATCGTAGTGTACTGGATGTGATGTCAAGATGGAAGTATCACTTCAGACATATGGAGATGATGATCACGCGGGATACAGAATTAGTACTCTATAAAAGGTTGCAACCGTCGGGACAATATGACTAGGTCAGGATTGTCCGATTTGAAGAGACTAGTTGTTTGATGTCCGATATATGTTTCGTACGGGGCAGACACATTTCTAGCCCCAGGCCTAACATGTGATCGTCCGATACTGGATCGATGTACGCGATACTACGGTATACAACGCTTGATAAAGATCTAATACTCCAGTAAGAATATTTCTGGAGAATTGGGTAGGCATCGCGCTTTGCTAGAAGCCAACCTTGTCTTGTAAATCGGTAAAAACGTAGTACGAGGTACGTACGTGTTTGGATTATCCAACGACCGTATTTACTGCCAACATATCCGGAGATCTCTTGGGTCGCTTCCTGAAGATTCACCTATGATGTTTGATTCGAACTTTATTAATCTTGGATTAATTGCGGAGAAACTTTATCTTGGATAAAATGCCTTATTAGGAAAGAGAACGATTAATTTGGAATTAATCGATAAAATAATATATTCGATATATTAAACGAAATTAGATTTCGACGCGGAATTAAAATCGGATTTTAATTCGGGCAAACGAATTAATTTAGAATTAATTCATTAGCGATGTGAATAGTAATTTCTCTAGGCGTAATTATTTGATTTACGTCGCGACGGAAATTCGTTAATTCGGAATTAGCGAAACCGAGCCCGAAAGTATTTGCGGACACATTCGTATTTTGAAACGAGTGGGACCCGCAAATCACATCGCGAAGTCTCATCACTTGACACGACTAGTGGATGGATGTATCTAGTCACCTTTATGGGATGATACATTGTCACTATTCTCTATGTAAGTTGATAAGGCCATTTAATGGCTTTTTGGGAGGGAAAACTTTTACACTGTTTTTGAAGGGTTTTATTTACCAAAATATTTTGGTAATTGTTCTTCACTCATCATTTCACGTTTTGGAAACAAGAAAAGAGAAAAGAAAACCAAAAGTCTCTCCTCCCTCTTCTTCTCCTTGCTCACTCCGTGAGCTTCAAACAAGGGCAGAAAATTGTTTTCATCTTCTCCATTTTTGCTAGCACAATGAGGGATCAAAGGAGGTGATAGGGAAACAACCTTGGAGCTTGGAATACAAGAAGACTTGAAGCTTCTCTCACTCTTGCTCTTGGCCAAAACTTCCACCTTGAAGACTCAAGGATTCTCTTCATCAATTTCGTCACAAGCTTTGTAAGTATGATTCCGCCATGCTTCAAGCTTTGCATGTATATACTTGTATGTTTCATTGCTTATACTTTCTTTGGGACTAATTATAGAAACCTACATAAATGTCATGTTATCCACTTCCCGCTATGAAATTTTGATATTTCTATTTTTCCGTTAAGGGAGATTACGGAATTACGTAAAGTAGTGGGAGGGCACTGATAGATTTAAAATTCCATAATCAATTAGTGTTATCACTTTTGAAATGAAAATTGTTCTGCTACTACTCAAAAATATTGTCTTGTAGATTGCTGCCGCTAATCCATTGATGAAACTTTTGGATTCCAATAAGCTAAAAGGAGCCGAGAACTATTTCCAATGGGAAATGAACATACGCCTTGTCTTGGAGTATAAAAAGTTGACTTATGTCACTATCAATCCACTACATGTTGATATCGATCCTGACTCCACTCCAGAAGAGCGAGAAACTTTTGATATATGGAAGGATGATAACCTGAAGGTGAAATCCTACATCTTGGGATAGATGGTTCCAGATTTGCTGAGACAGTACATTGAATTACCAGATGCTTGGAGCATCATGCGAACACTCAAGGAGTTATTTGACGTAAATCAAGAGATGGAACTTTATCGAAGGTCTAAGGAACTGTTCTATGTTGAACTCAAGGAGTGAGGAGTTGTCAGCACTCATGTTTTAAACATGATTGACCAAATTCGATATCTTGAACGACAGGGCATTGTGTTTGATGAAAGGCTAGACCGTAATTTGATTTTGTTTTCTTTGTCTAGTTCTTATGCTGGTTTTGTATTGAATTTCCATATGCATTCGATGCAAGCCACATACGAAGAACTTCATAACATGCTACGCGTGGCGGAGCAAGATTTGAAGAAAGACAACCCCACATTGTATCTCCATGGTGGAGCTGGCTCTTCAAAGACTTTTGGGAAGTAAAAGAAAATTAAGATGGGGAAGAAGAAGATATCAAAGAAAAACTCCAAGAAGCGCAAAGGCGCAAAACCGAAAGTAGCTCGTGATCAATGTCTACAATGCAAGAAGTCTGGACACTGGAAGAAGGACTGTCCAGAGCTTAAAATATGACCCTCAGGTACGCTTTATATTTTTCCAATTATTGACATCTCATTAGCCTTAGATGTAAATAGTGGGTGTGTGTTAGACACTGGCAGTCCCACTCATATTTGCAATTCCCTGCAGGAAATAAGGGTTAAACGAAGGCTGAATAAAGGGGAGATCCAGCTTAGAGTTGGCAATGGCGAGACATTGGATGTCAAGGCCATATGAACTGTTGTTCTAGATCTTCCAAATGGATGTAAATTATATTTGCATGACTGTTATTATGTTCCATCACTTATCAGATTAATAATATCACTGCCTATATTAGATAAAGAGGGGTATAAAATAAACATTAAGGATGAAACTTTATGTTTGTATGATAAAGAAAATTTATTAAAATGTAAATGTTCTTTATCAAACGGTCATTATGTTTTGGAAACATGTAGAGATGTCTTTAATATAGAGAAAAATACAAGTAGGAAGTCTGAACTAAATAATACTGAATTATGGCATATGAGATTGGGCCATATAGGTGTTAGACGTCAATCCAAATTGGTGAATGATGGTTTGATTGAAAATCTTACCTTAGATCCTTATCTGATTTGTGAGTCATATATCCAAAGAAAGATGACAAAGGCCCCATTTCAAGGTGTTGGACACCGTGCTGGAGATTTACTAGAGCTAATACACAGTGATGTGTGTGGTCCATTAAATCATACCGCTCATGATGGTTCCACATACTTTGTGACTTTCACAAATGACAAGTCTACATATGGATATGTCTATCTAATGAAACATAAATCGGAAACATTCTAAGTTCAAAATATTATGAAACAAAGTAGAAAAACAAACCAGTAAATTTATCAAATTCCTTATATCAGATCGAGGCGGTGAATACATGAGTGAAGAATTCAAAAATTATTTAAGGGAGAATGGAATTCTCGCCCAATATAGCCCACCAGGAACACCTCAACACAATGGAGTGTCTAAGCGTAGAAAACGTACTTTATTGGATATGGTGTGATCCATGATGAGCTATACAGATCTTCCTTATTTCCTTTGGGGTTACGCTTTACAAACTGCTTCCTACATACTTAATAGGTTTCCATCGAAAGTTGTTTCTACGACCCTCTATCAGATATGGTTCGGTAGAAATCCAAGTCTTAAGCATTTAAAGATTTGGGGTTGTCATGCATACGTTAGAATTGCGCAGCGGGATAAACTAGTACCCATGGGGTATAAATATAGGTTCGTTGGATATCCTGATAATTCCATAGGATATCTATTCTACGATTCCGAACAACGAAATGTATTTGTTGTTCGCTTTGCAACTTTTCTTGAAAAGTAATTTTTGAGAGAAAGTGGGAATTGTAGAGAGATTAAACTTGATGAGTTTGATCCCAACATTAAGGAACCTGAGATGAAACCAGAGATCCAACTAGGTGAAAGATCTACAACACAGGTTCTACATAAGTCGAATAGAATATCAAGGCCTCCTGAGAGACTATTTTTAACATAATTAAAAATGCCATGCATGTTGAAGTTTATAATTAACTGGGAATACGCCGGTGGGAGTGAGCCAAGAATCAAATTCTTGAAAGTAGATAACAATTATCAATCACATCCAATGTGACTATTTTAAAATAGGTCCTGAACCGTTTCTGATCCTCACTGCTTTGGCATCTATTGGATGGGGCGTATTCAAGGCAATACTCATCAATATACATATCAAAGGTACTTATGCACTACCTTACTGCTTTGGCATCTATTGGTATGCACTTTCGCTCGAATTTATTTCTTATCAAATAAGTTTTACCGGAATAAATAAATTATCATTAACCATAGCCGCACTGCTTTGGCATATACAACCACGGTATCAGGAAAAATATTTATTTCTGTATTGACGAGATGAACCCATTAGTGTACAATACACTCACAAAACACAAAGCCTTATTATGGGTATTTTACAAATACTGTTAAACAGTTAAAATAATTGATCCAATCAATTAATTCTCAAACATGTGTAAAATAAATTTAATTAAATATCAAATATTTAAGGCATGAAAAATTATTTTTGATGTGGGATCAGACGCTCTGATACCATTTTGTTGGGGTATGCACAGCGGAAGGGGGCGGTGGAAGGCGAAAAAGGTTTTTAAACATTTTAAAATTTTCCGAGCAAATTAATTCATTTCAAATATTTTGAATTCACTCAAAAAAGTTTAAATATATTTAATAAAGTAATATATTTCGTTACACGATGAATTATTTTACGAAATTTTTTTCAATAAATACTACGCGTAACGGGCAAACGGTCAAACCGTTTGACCAACAGCCGAGCCGGGGCAACCCGGTCACTCGGGCAGTGTTTGGTCAGCCCTTGGGCTGCCCGAACAGTCCCCAGTTCGCTGGGTTCACAGCCGCGACGCGGCAAGCTCGTTTCGACGCTAATTTCACCGTTTTCTCTCGTTTTCGCCCCGGAACAATTTCCAGAATTTATCCACCACCCAATACAAATCCAAAATCATCCAAATAACATATTTTTACATGAAAAATATTATGTTTTAACATTCAATTTCAGATCTGATCCAGAAATTAATTTCTCCATTTTTCATGTCATAATTCAATTTATTCACCAAATTAATCCAATAGATTTACACCAAATTTAATCACCACAACATAAAGCCTCAAGAACAATTCTAGGCAATATTAGAGTGGTAAAATCACTCTAGAATGTCAATTTTAATTTTGGAGATTAATTCACTAATTAATCTAAGTACACATGTTTTAAAGAAAAACTATTAAGGTTAACTAACATCCAACACCAAGTTTTGATTTAAATACATATCCTAGATACATATTTAATTTAAACATGCAATATACATATCACATATATATTTTCATGCTTTAAAAACAAAACTTAAGAAAATATAAATTAGGAAGTTAATATTACCTTAATATCAATTCCTATTTCACCAATTTCCTTTTTCCTTTGGTGTTGGTGCTTTGTTTTGAACCCTAATCTCTCTTTTCTTTTGTTCTCAACACATGAGAATGGCTAAAGCTCTAACAAAATGGAAACAATTTCCAATTTATATTTTTAAAGCCCATGGCCGAAGATTAAGAACATTTTCTTTCAAAAATTATCAATGAATTTTGGCTAGGATTTTGCCACCTCATGATCTTATCCAAATTCAATTAAATATTTTGATATTTTGTTAATTAAATCCATGTGTTAAAAACACATGGTTTGGCCAATCAAATTTTACCAAAGCTTATAAGAATATTATAATAATATTCTTATTTAAAATCAATTAATTATTTATTTATTTATTTATTAACAAAAAGATAAAATAAATACTTGGAGAAATATTTCAAGAATATTCTTCCATTTTATCATTATTAATAATTAATTAATAATAAAAAACAGTGTCAAAATCCAATTGGTTAATAATGAGTATTTAATCTAAATTATGTATCGTATACAAATACACATTATTTAATACGCATGTGTAAATTATGAATAATCCTAATTATCCATAATTAATTGCTCAAGTGCTCAACGAGTACACTTTATATTGTGGGACTCTTTAGGGTCAAGTTTATCTGTCATAGAAATAATTTACATGTTCGTAATTCGTCCACTCACAAATTACGACGACCATAGATAATCGAGTTGAGCCATCCAAGTCAAAGTCATCGCATATATATAATCCATCTGTCATAGGTTATCCGAATTATTCCGGAGATATAGATTAAATGTCAAATCTCCGTTATGAATAATTTATGTGTCGCGACATAATTATGATTCTTAAATAAATATTCGGAACTCGTTTCCGAATCATACCTCGGCCAAGGATTTCAAAGAATCATAAATTGGACACATAAATCCCGAACACGGGACTGACAGATCCTCTATGGATACATCACAGGATATCGTGAGTATCAGTCCATACCCAACGAACAGCGGAGGTCTGATCTTAAAAGATCGTTGACGTGACTATCATCATAGTATGGAGGATATCTCACATATCCACAGTGGTATCACAAATCAAATGAGCTAATATGTTATTCGACTCGTAAATATTCCTATTGACGTTGGTGTACCATCTATTAGGAATCTTCGAATGAGTCGTTCAGTATTTATCCAATAAATACCTACGTGTCTATATGAGTCTCTCAAGACTCATGGTTTACTGAGACAAATCATTAGAACAACTCTAATATATGACACGTACCGGTCTCATGGGTTTACTTACTAACCGAATATGTAAACCTTGACTAAGAATAATTTTAAGAATGAATTATATTGTGACATTTCTCAGTAACAATTGCGGCGCTTTTATAATTATGTCACAACTATTTATTCTAAGGTCTTTTACGCCTTTACCATTTAATAGAATATATTGATGAAAATTACTTAATTTTATTCATAATAAAATAGAAATGTACATCGTATTTACAATAAATACAATAAAATTTTACGCACCGAGCACCAACTCCAACAATATTCCCAACTGTAGTTGAGGTGGTTAGACCAGACCGATCTCGTAAATCTTATAGTACGTCAGTCTTTTAAGTGTGAACCGATCCTTAAGATGGTTACGGGGGGATTCGTAGTATGTAGCACTGTGTTGCTTAATATATTATAATTATTTTTTTGCCACAAAAGTACAAGAAAAATGGGAGGGATTATTTGTTAAAAATAGAAAGTTTTTTTTTTTCCTGGGCGTTTTCTTAAATTTCACAATTTATTGTCTTAAAATATTCATTTTTCCATCTTTTTTATTATTATTATTTGGTAGCATAATTTTCATTGTAGTTTGTATATCGAAAAAAATGGAATGGTTGGCAGAAATTTCAGATATATTTGGCAATTAATTAAACACTTTAAGATTTGATCTCAAAAGTATCACATGAACAAAATAATGACTACACATTTTTAAAAATCTTTTTTCAAAGCAAAATCCCAACTAACCAACCGGATACTCATAAAAAAAAAAAAAAAAAAAAAAAAAAGAGGAGCCAAGATGATATAATAACAAATAATTCGTTTTCATATATTGCAGGGCGTGAAGTTGCTTTACACCTGCATGCACATCTTTTTACCAAAAAGAAAAAAGAAAATGATTGCCCTCTGATTATTTATGTTGGCCTTATAAATCCAAAACCAGGTGGCAAAAAATATATGGTGACAGCAAATATTTCACATGATAATGCTCGTTCCTTTAGTGAATAGTGAATACGAGAGCCTTTTGAGTATTGAAATGTTCTCAAGTAAATTATTCATATCATTAATGTTAACACTTCAGTACATGCAAGTATCCTCAATAAATGAGCTGGTATCCCCCTTCTGAAAAACACACACCGATGAAAAAGTGGTCATGGACCATTCATTTCAGTCGATATTTTAAGAGGGAGGCTTAAAACATTGAAGTGACTCAAACCAAACTAAATCAAAGCAAGTTTTTCCCATTACATAAGTCGGCTACACAGATCTTTTAATCTATATGAGACAACTCAACTATTTTAGGTGAATGTATATACTTAATTGAGACAACTCAAGACTTTTGAATCAAACTGAAAATGTAAAAATAATCTAATTGTCTTACTACTTCACTCATAATTCCAACTATTCTTATGAATTAAAAGAGAAAAAAAATTTATTAATTAATCTCCAAGATTACAGAATAAATTAAAATTGTGACTAATGACCAAAAGTCAACAATTGTTATCCAGTTCCCACCTTATGTGAAGTGGGAAAAGAAAATCACAAGTCACAAGCTGCCATTAGGTGTCACATATAAACTCAATTGTGTCAAAAAAAGTTGGCAGATGAAGAAAGTTGCTCCTTTATACTATTCAATTCATGCACTCTTGCATTGCATGCGTCAAACAATCAAATGATTAAAACTTAAACAGCACTTTCTTCAACGTAAAAGTGCTTCCTGTACAAATAGGCTGCTAGTTTAAATCTTCCCACATTTCACATACCTAAAGTTCTATGTATAGATCATCTAGACCATCAAAGTTACTAAATGGGTAATGCTCGGATCATAGCATTCTATGTCACAATATGCAGCATCGCGTTTGTTATATCGAAGATTATAATTTCAGTTCTGCTTTACAGAAGATGGAAAAGAAAGAATATGGTTTATGCAGATGGCTTGTCAGGTATGGTAACTACTATCTGATGATTTTCTTGAAGGTTGTGCCTAGTATGATGGTCAAGTGTAAACTTGCTATACTCTTGGTCAAGGGTTTGAATCCTGAAAACATTAGGATCTTCCCTAGACCCTGCTTATAGCGGGAGTCTCATATATTGAGTATGACCTTTGGCTTCCTACAAAGAAAATCAGGATTTGCTAATTTGTGGCTTTGAGTGAAATACAGGTGGGAAAATGGTGATGTTCAGGTCACCATTGATACAATCTCTGCAACCCGAAGTATTATTGAATAAGACTCTAAAACTGAGCAACAAAGATGTCATTGGTTCTGGCGGCTTTGGGACGGTTTACAGATTGATGGTAAATGACTCCACGGCCTTCGCTGTGAAAAGACTACACAGGGGAACTACAGAAGTAGACAGAGGTTTTGAGAGAGAGTTGGAGGCAATGGGTGATATAAAGCATCGGAATGTCGTCACTCTTCATGGATACTACACTGCCCCTCAGTATAATCTTCTCATATATGAACTCATGCCTAATGGAAGTTTGGATACATTTCTACATGGTATGTATATCTAGCTTCATTCATAAATGAATCAAATTACTTTTACAATGAAACAATGATGCAGGAAGAACAATAAACAAGAAGCATTTAGATTGGCCGTCCAGATACAAAATAGCAGTAGGTGCAGCAAGAGGAATAGCATACCTTCATCATGATTGCATCCCACACATAATCCATAGAGATATCAAGTCAAGCAACATACTGCTGGATCAAAATATGGAGGCTCGAGTGTCTGATTTTGGACTCGCCACATTGATGGAACCTGAAAAGACTCATGTTTCAACAGTTGTAGCAGGAACTTTTGGATACTTAGCTCCTGGTATAATAGTTTAAATAGATAAAAAGTCTAGACTCTCCCCCTCTTGTGAGTTGTTATCTAATATACTGATCACTTATATCTTCAGAATATTTTGATACTGGGAGGGCTACAGCAAAAGGAGATGTTTACAGTTTTGGAGTTGTTCTGCTCGAGCTTTTAACAGGAAAGAAACCTATGGATGAAGCTTTTCTCGAGGAAGGAACCAAGCTTGTCACATGGGTAAGTCTTGAACAGTATGCAGATTTGCTCTTCCGATTAGTACATATTTGGGTGGTTATGAATTTGTTATAAAAATGTTACAAAGATTCATCCTAGATACCTCAGTTTTAAACTTTCAAATAACTTGAATGCATAACTCTTCGAGTTATAGAAGAAAAATAGTCACGATGAACTTCTGGCTACTTGGAATAATTGCTACACGTAAGATCTCTGCTCATGGTTCATTATATGGAAAGAAAACAAAAAAAGTTCCTGGAAAACAACTTTTTTCATTTATCAACTAGAAAATAAGAAATAATTGCAAGAGCTTTCTACATACATTAATTTTCCTACAAGAATTATAGTTCTGAGATTTTGGAGTCATAACTTCTAGTATGATAGAACAGCAGAGCAACAACTTATGTTGCGGCCTCAACTAGAAATAAGTCCGACAGGGTGAATGAACATATAAAACAAGAATAGGCAAATGATTATTCAATTAATTTGTCCCTAGAGTAGCTCGAAGAATTTTAAACCAATTCTGAATTTGGGCAAGGTCGTGCTTAGTGCAATGATCAAGTGTTAACTTGCTATTTGCTTGTTTACGTGTTCGAATCTTGGAAATAGTCTCTCTGTGAGATACAAGAGTAAGGCTGAGAACGTAAGGATATTCTCTAGACCCTGCTCGTAGCGAAAGTCTTGTGCACTGGGTACAACCTTTTTATTTTGACCTAGTTGTCGGGATTGACCTCATTGATCAGGCGGTAACACTAGGAATGTGTTCTTTTACAATTTCGCAGCACTATATCCTTCTTCAAAACTCTAGACAAGTTTGACATTGAATCTTGTATAGATTGATAAACCAGCCATCCCTTACACGTTATTTTGTTTATGTTGAAACAGGTCAAAGCAGTTGTGCAGGACAAGAGGGAGGAGAGCGTGCTTGACACCAGCTTAGAGGGTTGTCCGATCAACGAGGTTAACAATGTATTCAATATTGCGTTAATGTGCCTTGAACCAGAACCCTCCAAGAGGCCAACTATGGCTGAGGTTGTCAAGATACTTGAGAAAATTACATCAGAAGAAGATGCAAGAGACTAATATATAGTCTTTGCTTAAAATTTTATCCCTCTGGTAGTGTTCACCGACAGACTCAGTTTCATAAATGATCACTCTCTATCTATTTCTCTCCCTTCTTTTCTTTCCTTTCCTTCTGGGAGAAATTTGAAATTCAGCTAACTACGCACTAGGGAGGGCATAGGCAGCTTTGAAGCAACTTTATCCTTAGCCAGAAACCAAATAAACAAAACAAGGAGCGTCTTTTCATAGGATCAGTATCAAATTTATAATTGTCAAGTAGAGGGTATAACAAGGACCATATGTGGACAAATTAAAGGGTAACATGTTTCAGTAATCAACTAGCAGAGGATATGAGCTTGCACTGAACAAAATTACAACCAGCTTCATTGATTTAGGCGGGATGTAATTATTTCTCAAGAATAAGGAATTTATGAAATCAGTAAAAACATGATCTCTCATGGAATGGGATGGAGGAGAAAAATGCATTAACTTGTCTTCCAAGCGGAGAAGCCTATCTAACCTGTAACTAGGGGCTCCAGACCCAAAATATTAGACAAGAAAGCAATACATACATTGAGAGAGAATAAATTAATGCAGTTTGCCTAAATTGGAAGCTGAGACATAAACTAGCAGGATAAGTTCTTTGTAGAAACATTTCATAGTAACATTAGACCAATACAAAAAATACAAACAAAAAAAAACAAAAAAACAAACCAAAAAAGTAAAATATCTTTTAGAAAAAGAAGAAGAAGAAAGCCGCAGCCAATTTTACAGATGAAGAACGAAATTACCAGCAGAAGTGCTTCAATGAGTACAATTCAAAAAGATGAGATTTTACATGCATAAGCACAAGTAACACGCAAAAAGACAAGATAATACTATACACATTGAAAATTCGGGGCTATCCTAAATTCTGACCCAATGCGGAAATAATCACAATTAATTAAGACAAGTCCTAATTAATGTACCTATGGGAAATCAACAACCAACCACAATATCCAATAACAATAAAATCCACAATATTAATTTAATACGAAATATAAATTGCGGAAAAGTAAATCAATCACACAAAATCAACACAATAATTTTGGTGACGAAGTGGAAAACTCTTCCGAGTAAAAAACCACTCCGGGTATATCGGCTACCAGCCCAATCCACTATATAGAGATAAACTTACAGCGATGGTCAAGACCTATGGTGACAACTTCACCGAATCAAGTACCTCAATACTGCAAGAACTCAAGGCAACTCCTTAAGCCCGCAAACCACGGATTTCTTCAGAACCTCTGAAGTCTCTGAGCAGATTGTATCACTTCCGACGCCGGAACTCCGACTACCAAAATTCCTCCTAAAGAACTCTAAAGGATTAGGGAATTTGGGTTATGTTGTGTTGA
This sequence comes from Zanthoxylum bungeanum, assembly GCA_019454045.1. Classification (NCBI taxonomy): domain Eukaryota; kingdom Viridiplantae; phylum Streptophyta; class Magnoliopsida; order Sapindales; family Rutaceae; genus Zanthoxylum; species Zanthoxylum bungeanum. The sequence goes on from SKCR01010083.1 coordinate 96,404, forward strand.
AGGTTTATCAAAGATACATTCACACCATTAATGAAGAAGACAAGGAGATAAGAAGTCTTCAATGGTGGAATCAAAGAGAGTTGAAAGCTTTTAGAGATTTTGGCTCAAGGGAAATATGTTTCAACTCTTTCAACTATTGGGCATGGTGGCTAAGGGTTATATTTATAGGTAGGTTGAAAAGCTAGGGTTTTGCAGGCCAAAAACGCGTTCAGATCGCAGTCGCCTTCGAACGGTTACTCGAACGCAACACGAACGCGCCCTTTCTGTGAAGACTCGTTCGACCGCCAATCGAACGCACAACGAACGTGAGCTCTCTGGAATGATCTCGTTCGAACCCAACAAGAACGAGACTCGAATGTTTGCTCTCTAGAATGCTCTCGTTCGAACCCAATGAAGAACGTGCCACTAACGCCACACGTTCGAACCAAATAACGAACGCATCACTAACGCCAATCGTTCAAACACTGAAACGAACGCACCACGAACGCATGTCTGATGCACAGCAGCCAAAAACCAATTCAATTGTACAAAGATCTTCATGAAAGATTACAACACAATTGAACTTGTTTTGTCACGGACACATGCCAATAAAAATGAAGCTAACAATCTCCCCCTTTGGCATTCCATGACAAAACACTACCTAATACAAAGACTACGGTAATAGACCCAAAAAGAAAATAGTCAACTGTCAACCATCAAAACAGTGATTTATTACAATTGGACTCGATCTAATACCTAACCAAGTAGTCTTGAAATCAGTGCCGCCACAGCAACAAAGACCTGTTGTAGGCATTGCATTTTTGCATATCAGCCCAATGATGAGCCTCGAATGGAGGCACTACTTTTTAGTTGCGGAAGTTGCGGAAAGCGGTCGTCGGAAGGGAAAAGTCAAAAATTGACATTTTGTGGATTTTATTCGCTCGTTTTGCTTCGGGTTCGTCGTCGCCTTTTCCTTTTCAAAATCATCCTTCGCTCGGAATCTTATGCTCGCTCTTTCTCACACATATTCTCTCTCTCTCTAAATTTCCCCACTTTGTCCCCATTTTCGGCCACATGCATCCATCACCAATTCTCTAATATTCGGCCACCCACCACCTTTCTTCTTTGTTTATTATTTCCTTCACAAGCCAACAGCAACCCCACTTTCCTTTTTTTATTTAACAAGAAGCCCCATGCCCTTTCACGGAAACCAACTCCTTGCCACCACAAAACCAATACAAAAAAAAAAAAGAAATCACCACACCATTTTAAAAGACCCATCATCTCCACCGATTCTTCACTTGTCTTTTTCCTCCATTTGATCAATTACAAAGCACCACTACCCATACCCTATCCAGGGACACCCTGACCACTCTTCATTCAACCCATGCACTGACTGCCACAACCCTAATCATCACGCACCACTCTCTCCTTCATCAACACCTCCAATCAACCCCTTGATTCACGCCTGGAACACCTCCACTTAGCCCCTTTAAGTTCACGCCACTACCTCACTCAGGGAGGAGGATGGCCTTCAACTCTTCACGCTAATACCTTCGCACTCACTGCCAATTCACGCTCACATTAGCCAGACTGCCTCTTCACTCTCACTTCTCCTTCATCAAGCTTCAGGCCCAGCCTCCCTCAACTACTTCGTACCACTCACGTCCCAGCTTCCCCTATCTCACGTAAACACCCCCCCTTGGCTCTTCACTCTCTCGGTAAACTGCCATCAAACAGCAACACATCACCCCTTTTTTTGTTTCGAGCCGACAGCCCACTCACGTAAAACCCTTGCTAGAGAAAGAGAGATTCACGCATCAACATACTACGCTTCACACTACTTCACGTTCGTTGCAGCCACTGCCATGATCACAGCCCTTATTTCAGCCATTGTTCACGCATGAAGACCCTCGTTGCTCAAGCCTCACTGCCGTAAACAAACTCCCCACTCAGCTCTCCTTCTCGGCTTCACCATGCTGCCCCTCAATGCATAAACGTAGCAGCCCTCCACACATGTTACTGCCTTGTCTCAGCCTTCAAAGACGCACCATTAGAGGCCAAAACCAGAAGCCATCCACACCAAATCAGACCTTCATCGAGAGACACCTGCCCTCATGAATCACACTACTGCCTTAACCACCTAGCAGAACCACACGTCCTCTGCCCAGCCCCCATGCTCAGACCACAAACAAACCCTTCACTGCCAAGACATCCTCCATGGCCACTGCAACACTTCAACACGTCCCCTACTAGATCCATCATCTTGACGCCTCTGATCATCACCATCTCTAATCATCATCACAAACAACACATCAACTCACGTAACAGCCCTCACAACTGCCCCTTGCATCAACACATCACAGCTCCCTCTCCATCATCTTCTTCCCCACGAAAAAACCCTAGACACAGCCCTCACACCATTGCCAGCAGCCCCTCACGCAGCACACTGCCACGTCCCTTGTCTCCATCTTCAACAGCAACTTAAGCCTCAGCAGCTCACGCCATCACCTAGCCATTTAACCCTTCAAACCGAGTAGCCTCCATGCCAGACCGATCAACTCACTGCCTTCAAACATAGACGCACCACACATACCTGATCATCACGCCCTATCATCAAAAAATGATCTCTATCAATCTCTATCATCACTCTTGAACTCTCCACGATCAAGGGATCCATCTTCATCGACCCTTAACAGCCCACTGCAGACTCACTGTGAAACAAGACCATTTACCAAGACCATGATCATCCATCAAACATGAAGGACGCTCTGGACTTCATCACTGAAACCGTACACTGCCTGGAACCCTTCTTTGCCGAGCCACTGCTCCATCAATCCAGCCAATACCGAGCACTCCTTAGCCTCTACTAACCACTACCGAGTATTCTTCACGTAAACACTGCCCCTGCCCTAAACCAACGCATCAATAATTGCACCTCTACCCTTCAACATGCCAAGCACACCCTTGCCGAGAACCCTAATAATCCCTTAGCCGAGCACTCTATGAATCAGACTGAACCATGCACGTGAAATGCATTTCACCTACTGACTTGCCAAGCATACCCTTGCCGAGCCTTCAGCCAGAAGCCGAGCCCTACACCCACTGAACCACACGTAACCAGCCCCTTCACCCAAGCCGAACCCCTTTGAAGCACCCCATGCACACACATGCGTACGTAAATAACTGGCCCAAAACCGTGACCAAAATAACCCAAGAATAATCCAAGAGAGAGAATGAGAAATTGAGTTGAAAAAGAGAGAAAACAGCGAGTGAAAAAATAGAAGAAAACTGCAGAAAAGTGACGAGTGAAACGGCGAACCGGACAAAACAGCGGAAAAAGCACATCAGTGAGAACAGTGGAATGATAACCCTTCCGGCACAGCGGAACGCACTCCTGGACAGCGACTAAAAGGTAAGACCTGAGGGCACCTATTTTATTTTCATCATTTTTTCTTAGTTAATTTGTTATTTTTATTCGCATGAATTAATGAATTAGAAAGCATGTAATTTGTTTTATTTGTATGGATCAGTGAATTAAGAGGCATGTAATTTATTTTATTCACATGAAATAATGACGTAGTATGTGATGTGATTTCGGATGAATGGAAATGTGTTCTTGCTTGCGTATATATCGGATGGAAACCCGTACGTAAATTCCGTAGCCGATTCCGAATGGACGGTAGTGCGGTCTGCACTCGGGATACAATGTCACGTACTACTTAAGATACACATATCTCATCTCATCCGAATTTGTATTTGAGCATGTTATAGCCTCTAGGTTATTCGTTTATTATTTAAAGCATGACTTAGTTTAGTTTGTTATTTATTTGTTAAAGCTTATTTAGATTGTCCTTTATGCATTGTTATTAGTTTACGATGTGTTTGGGTAATGATCTATGCATGTTAATGTAATGATTCAATGTGCTCGTCGTGCTATATTGTGTGGAATTATTTGGATGAAAGCATGTTAGATCTAAGTACCCTTGAGCATGTATGCTAAGTAGACTTGGTTAATATTACACAAATCACAAGCATTACAAGATATCATAAAGTAAGGACCATTCCGAACCCAACGGTTTGAGGTCTTCTCCTGCGAGGAGTGAGTGCGGCCTTAAATCTTTGTCCCGGTTCACACCGGTGGCGACTCCATGTTATTTCGTACTTCTCAGCTAGGCCGCGAGCCTAGGACGGCGTCGCCCAGCTCCTGTTGTCTACAGTCTGGCGACTCCACTGGGGATATAGAGAATTGGCTCCGAAATGATATCTTGTAATGTTTGTGATTTGTGTTTTAATTAATCATGACTACTGTGTTTATGTCTGTGTTTTAGACTGTTGTCATTTGTGTTTATGTTTGTGTTTTGGACTGTTGTCATTTGGATTTATTTGGACTCTTTGTTAAAAAGATATGAACTCGTTTTCGTTTAAATCGGGACAAGTTCATGTCTTTTTGACAATTAGGTCAAAATTTCTGAAATGCCGATGGGCCAGTTTGTTTTATGTTTGTGTTTTGGACCGTTGTCATTTGGATCTAGTTGGACTATTTGTTAAAAAGATATGAAATCGTTGTCGTTTAAACTGGGACAAGTTCATGTCCTTTTGACAATTAGGCCGAAATTTCTGAAATGCCGATGGGCCAGTTTGTGTTTTGGGCCTTTTATCATTTATAGTTATTTAGCCATGTTATCGCAAAAGTGTGAACCTGTTGGACCCTTTTCAACTGGGAAAAGTTTGCATTGCGCAATAGTGTGATTGAATACTTCAAAATGATAACGGGCCAATTAGTGTAAATTATTTTTGAATATGTTTACATCATACATCATGTCATGCATACACGCATCATGTTAACCCTTTTTGTCTTAAAAGCCATAGTAGACTCCTGTTGGGTTGGGAAAGAAGGAATATTTGTCAAAGAACCGTCAGCCAGTATGAGTAAGTCAACTAACGGGGAATCCCGCATAGATCGATTGGAAACCAGGGTAGCCGAAATTGCTGAGCAGTTGCGAGTTTTGAACAATGGTGTGACCAGTTTGACCGTGCCCTATACAGCTAGTAACAGAGACTTGCAACCAGAATGAAAAGATCATTGGGAAACCTTCAAAGACCGAGTCTACTACCTCAGAGACTACTCCTATCAGAAATAGAAAACTCTCCAGTTTGGGTAAACCGTTGTCAAAAGATGTTTGAAAAAACTGAAGATGCAATGAGAATAAGAGTTAAAGGGATAATTGTTGTTCTACCTCAGAAGTCTGGCACAGACAATCTCTGACTTTAGATTTCAGCACTTGTCGAAAAAAAAAATCAGATGACTGACACATTGGTGACACTAGCTGCGGCTTGAGAAAATCCAGAGAAATTGGTGATGGGACCACTTGTGCTGACAACTGCAAGCAAGCCGGTGTATGAGACATGAGAGATATCGGATGTGGAAGCCGATGACAGAAGGCCTTGGTATTATGATGGTCAGATGTATCTGAAACATGGAGAATTCTCAGAAGAAATAAGCAGAAAAGACAGAAGATTGGGAAACAAGGCAATGAGACTACCAGATTTGGGAAAGGAGGAATTCACTGAATTGGTCGACGTAAGCAGATTGAAGCTGCACTTTGCTGAAAAAAAAGAAGACTGAGCAGTCACCAAGGGAACCGGTAGAAGACCTAACCCAGCGGGATAGGAAACGCATCCATGCATACATGCATACACGTAACTTGCATCCTTTGTTTTGTGTTGTGTTTTTGCAGATTTCAGAAGAAAACCAACAGAGAGCGACCAGGGACATATGGCGCCGAGGAGCACAATGAGGATCCAACCCATCACGAAAAGGGAGTATCTCTTCACTTGCATATTTACATGCACATGTATTCATATTGTTGTTTTGTATTTGCAGGTTTAAAGAAAAAAGAGAAAGGAGAGAAAGCAGTAAGAATCAGAAAATCAAAAAGCGGGCGAGCACTAAGGACGACGTGTGAAGCCACGATGACAGAAGAATTTCGGTCATGTCTGGCTGAAGATGATGAAGTTAATGCTGAAAGGGAAGCAACCTATGCAAGTTGCTGTGATTTCTGTTTCATGTTTTTGTGGAATTCCTAATTTTGTGTTATTTTTGCAGGAAAAAGCAAAGGCGGAGCAAGGAAAGCAGCAAAGATCAAAGGCGCGAGTACTAAAGACGACGATGAAGCTACATTGACAGAAGGATTTCGGTTATGTCTGGCTAGAGATGATGAATTTAACGCTAACAGGGAGGCAACCCACGCACTGTGTTGCGATTCCTGTTTTCATGTTTTGTGTATACATGTTGTAGAATTTTTAATTTCGTGTGTTATTTTTGAAGGTACAACAGATGCTTTCATTGAATTA